>PVIC010025065.1:0-25561 GCA_004025085.1 Thryonomys swinderianus
CCCCAGTACTGGAAAAAAAAAAAAAAAAAAAAAAAGTGGAGCAGACTGAGGAAGGGTGGCGTCTGTTACTTCTGTGCATGGGGTTTTGGGGAATACTCAAGCAGAAATTTCATGTTCAGCAATGGGGAGGTACAAGTTTATATTAGGTACAAAATGAAGTAGTGGAGATTGTACTTTTGTTAAGTTTTCAAAAGTAGTGGTTATCAGGCTCACATGGAAGCTCGTTAAAAACGCTTCGAGTCAGCAAGCCTGACGCGTGGCCCAGGACTCCACGTGTTAGTGATCTGACCCTGACACAGGCGGCCCCAAAGCCTCTCTGAGTGAGTGTCCGAATAGCCCTAACTGTGTTCTCACAAACAGGATCTTGCATCTACTGTCTTCAATTAATGGTTTATTCCCCCAGAAAATGTTCTTGCAGAGTCACAGTGCATGAAATCAGACCTCATCAGGTTCTGTCTCCCACCTCCTCCTCTTTCCAGAAGCCCATAGCCTAAGCTTTAGCAGATGTGATGGCAGCGAGTGCAGGCTACCAGGCAGAGGAAGTTTGCTTTCTTTGCTGACAAAGAAAGGAAAATAAGTCTGAGGCATCAGGATGTAAATCAGTGAAGCTTGGCTTTGATGGTTTCCTAGGAGAAGTAAACGCTTGTCAAACTTCACCAAACTGTACTTTCATTTAGATGTACTTTATTAGCTGTCAGTTGGGTCATAATAAAATTATGAAAAACAAACAAAGTACAGTAACTTCCAAAGTTGAAATCAAAGCTATCAAATTGGCACCACTTAAGAATGGAAGTTAAACAGCACCAATGTAACCAAAAATTCAGCTCAAACCTCAAAATCCAATCAAGAACACAGGATCAGAAAAACATCACATTGCCATGCAGAACACAGGAGAGAGCTGGAGGTCACACAACCCGAGAAATGCGAGGACACCTGAGGCTCGGGTGGGCAGAGTGCTCCTGGAAGTCTCTTGAAAAATCTCTTGTAAACTGACTTTCTGAAATGCATAAACAGAATGCATCTTGCAGCCAGTAGTTAAGGAAACATAAGGTGACTTCTGCTGTACAAAGATGAGTAACTTTATAATACAAAAGAACCTGCTCCTCATTATATGCTTTATAAAGTCAAATTCTCCAGCTACGCTGCCAGCCATCTATGACCTTGACAGTAGGTTTAGCAAGTTATCTTGAAATCAGAGTCATCCTGTAATCAGTCCGTATAGCGTTGATTCTACTGGAAAACACCCCCCCCCCAAATAACAAAAATAAAAATAAAAAACACATTTCCAGAGCAGACCTTCTTTTTAAGGCAGAGGCTCTTGTATCTAGCTGGTTGGATTCTTTTTTTCCTGAGACATGCCCTGGGTTGATAAATGTTTTCTCATTACTGAATTGTTGTCTATTCTCTTATTTTCCACGCAATTTGAGTGGCACATCAACCTGCCATCCCTCAGAGCGTGCACAACTGCCCTGATGCCTTTTTATGACAATGTCTTATTTATCCTCATGCCTTCATAGTAAGGGAAAATGAAGGAAGAAATTACCTGCCTGAGGCTTTACAGGAGTCACGTGACAGCTCTAGACATGTCCTAGCTCCTGGGTGGCCGCCCGCTTCCGGAGGAGGAGGAAGCTCTGCCCGTGGCCACCCCTAAGTCAGGTGTCCTTCCTCTCCCACAGTGTGAGACTCTTCCACTTGGAGAGAAAACAGGCAACAGGAGAAAGGAGAAAGGGGAGCAGAAGGTTACCGACTGCGAGTAAATTGCAAAAAGAGCCAGTGAATCTTATATACAGGCAGAGTTTCATTTGTAAACAAAAATCACGGTGCTCGTGGACTCAGGCAGAGACTTGTTCACCTGCCTTCCTGCATCTGAAGGGCTTTCAGAGGCGGAGTCACTTCAGGGCCAAGGAACAGCCAAGGAGGCTTCCCGGGCGGAAGGTGTCATCTGCTGTAGATGCTCTACCTGCAGGATCCACTCTGGAGGAGCCAGGCAGGGCCTTGCTGAGAGACAGAAAAGGGAGAAGAGTCCGTTGTTTAACAACAGCGCCTTAATAATAACGTGACAGCAGCTCCCAGCATGGAGTCCTTGCTCATGCCACGTGTCAGATGTTACTTCACGTGCTTTATATGCTTTAACTCACTGCAACCATAGAAAGCAGGCGCTAGTATTATTTACAGGAGAGGAAACCGAGGCAAAGGGACAGAAAGCGTTTGCTAGGTCTCAACAGTAATTTAGTGGCGGAGCTAGCGGAGGAGCTCCTGAGGGCTGGCTTGGAGCCGGCGCCCTGAACCACTGTGCTGTACTGCCTCCCACTGGCGGTGCGCTCTATGAGCATCCGGATCCCAGTCGTGGTTAGGTCTGCCTCAGCCAGGGCTATCACATGAAGCACATAGGTCATGTAGCATTTTCTAGAGAACACATTTAAAAGTAAGGAATATACATGAAACAAATTTGACTTCCCATCTTCTCCAGAATATTATTGTTTTAAAATGAAATCAATATAAAAATGATCGAGGTATTTTACTTTCTTCGCACGAAGTGTTCAAAATCAGTGTTTGGCTTTTAGTACAACTGAACTTGGAAAAGTCATGTTTCAAGCTCAGCAGCCACATATGGTAGAGCTACCATCCTGGACAAGAAAGGAACATTAGATACCTAACACTGATAGCTAGGAGCAGCATTAGATACCATTAGCATTGACCCCGATAGGCAACATTACGCATAGTGATAGAAGTGACCTCTTTTTCAATCTACAAATCTGCCTTCAGTCTGAGTATCAAGTGACATCCACAAAGTAGGAAAGGTGAAGATCTTTATTGTATAATTGCTACCCTGGTACTTGGGCCAAAATCTTGTCTTGAGAAATGTGCAATGCCCAATGACTTTAAATTCATAATTTTCTCCATCAACCTGTGCCTCTTCCTCCTTCCTGCCCTACCACAGAGTCCTTCTAACTCACTTTCTGGATGCAGGGTCTTAGCAAGGTTCATCTTGCTTTCTGCAGAAATATACCGGGCCCCGCCCCAGACATTTCTTAGCCAAAGATATAACCAATAGAGTGCATATCCTCATTGACAGAGCCTGCTGCTTCCTCGGAGGACTAGTGCGAACCTGTGAGAGCAGCCATGCTTCATTTGCTATGCTAGACACAGTGTTTAGATCTTTGTGCTGTCATAGGGATGTCATTAGCAACCTTACCTACTTCTGCATAATCTCATTACATAATTTTTTGCCAAAAAAAGTGTATGAGGCCAAGCATCATACTGCGAGGTGATCATTAGTCCCTTCCAGATTCAAATCGGCAATAGATCTAATCTGAAAAGCAGAATGACTAGTTCTATGTGTGTCACTCCCCTTATTAAACACCTAAAAGCAGTAAGAGGCTAAACTAAGCATTATTCATTTCCTCCCTAGGTACCATAGATTTCACCTCACTTCTTGCAGAGAGATGCAGATATTTAATGATACTTTTTATGTAAGCTTTTCCTATGAGCACTTAATTATGATGTTTCATTAAGAGATGTGTCATCTCCTAAGCACATGGCAGGGATCATTAGTCTTTCTGGTGTCAGTAAAGGAAGGTAGATATAATCACACAATTATTTACTACTATTAATAGAGTCAAAGTAACATTTCATAGAAGCTTTGAGAAGACCTTATAGAACATCTAATATCTCTAAGTTCCCTGAAGATAAGGGTTGCTTGGAACACCTTTAATACTGAACGAACAGTGACCTCGTCCAAGACCATTGAATCAGAATCCCCAGAAGGGGTCTGGGACCCTGTGGAGTGATAAGCAAGAGCTCTCTGGCTTGTTTCTCTGATTAGGAAGGTTGAAGGAACACTGAACTTTGTTTCACAACTGAGGTCATGTACACAGGTACTGTGTATCAGATGGAAGTTCAACCTACTGTTCCCTGCTGGAGTCCAGTAACTTTCTAGGATATCAGAGCCTTATATTAGGGTTAAACAAATTGAAACTGAATGTCATGATTGCATTTTGCCTGTAAGAAAGGAAGCAATAGAAAACTTTAATCTTTTCAGAAGTTGGGTTTTATATAATTTGTTATATACAATAGTTTCTTGACTAATGAACTTAATTCTTTTCATATTCTGGTCATCAACCAAATTGGGTGAGCATCCAGTCGAACTCAGTGGTGAAGTTCAGTGTTGACCTTATGGGGATGTGTGATTCAGTTCTCATCTAATTGCTACCAGAATCATGGAAGAATTAAGTTCATGAACTAAGATGACACTGTAATCTCCTGAACTGCTCATGATTCAAAAGGCCCTTGAAGAAGTACTTGTGTGTATCAAATGCACATTCACACATACACCCACACACACTCACACCCACACACACACACACACACACACACACACACACTCTCTCTCTCTCTCTCTCTCTCTCCACTTCTACTTCATCATGTATTCAGAAGACACAACTTTACTGGTTAAACTATGTTGTCTCTTTTCATGGTCCTTTAAATATTCCATGTAAAACGAAAGTCACTTTTTTGAATTCTAACTTTTTTTAGGTCAATCATCAAGCACAGAGTCTGCAGGTCATTGGTTCCAAGACCCTTTTGCAGCTACCAAAACCTGTGCATACTCAAGGCATGAAGTATATAGTTTTGCATGTGACCTACACACATCTTGCTGTACACTTTGAATCATCCCTAGACTACTTTTAATGCATAATACAATGTAAATTTTTTTTGAGACAGGGTCTCGCTTTGTAATTCAGGCTGGCCCTGAACTCACTATGCAGCCTAGGCAAGCTTCAAACTCAGCAGTCTTCCTGCCTCTGCCTCCCAAGTGATGGGATTGCAGGGGTGAGAGACCACACCCACCACTGTGGTATGTGGTACTGATTGCTAGTCCTGAGTCACCACGCCCTGTATCGTTGTATGTGGTTCCTGGGGATTAAACCAGGAACCTTGTGCTTTTGAGGCAGGTGCTAGAACCACTAAGCTAAATTTCCAGCCCAATACAGTGTAAATTCTATGTAAATAGTGATTATAAGGATAACATTGTGTGGGAGACTGTATGTGTACAATACAGATACATTTATTTTCAATATTTTTAACCCAAGCATGCAGAACTCAAAAATATGAAGAACTGGCTATGTATTCATTTACTTGGAATGATTATTAAATATTCTTTTATCTTTCATTTCACTTTGAAGAGATACAGGACCGTACTTCCACAAGTAAGGTATTTCTTTAAAATTTCATCAAGACAAAATAATGTCAACATTTATTCTTCCCTGTAGAAAAAAATATGAATGGAAACCCCAATAAGAAATGTCTTCCCAAAGGCTGAAAATATAGCATGGTGGTAAAACACTTGCTTTGTACATGCAAAGCCATGAGTTCAATCCCCAAAACCTCAAAAAAATTTCTTCATAAAGGAAAATGTGGATTGTTTCAGCTTTTTCACACCATTTCATTTGTTTCCACAGACTGCCCAAAGCCTCCGAACATTCCCATGATCATGTTGGGAGTCTCACTGGCTATTCTTCTCATTGGAGTTGTCCTTCTGTGCATTTGGAAGCTGCTGGTGTCCTTTCATGACCGTAAAGAAGTTGCCAAATTTGAAGCAGAACGATCAAAGGCCAAGTGGCAGACCGTACGTGCACACTTAGTGCTATGCGTTGCTTAGCTGTCATGGGTGGGAGCATGGGGGCAGGGCCCCACTTTCTTCTGTCTAACGGAGAGGGCAGATGCCATATTCTTTCTCTAACACTCTCATCTCAACCCCAACAGCTTCGGTTTCTGCTCTGCTTTAGGGGCAAAGGGATCTCTATCCATTTTCTGGACCCAGATAGCCCTCACAACATACACTTGTCTCCCCATGAGTGGGGGTTACCAGCACTCTGAAGTCTCATGAAACTGCTCATAGAGTGACTTAAGGACATCATGGCAGAATATTTTATTTAGTACCTCTTTACCACCAGAGGTCTTTCAGGCCCCACTTGATAAAGCGTGGGTGCTGGATCTAAACATTTCCATAAGTTGGTTATGTGATAGCCAATAGAATAGTATTTGTGAATAGTATATAGTTCATGCCAATTTCTATGAAAATAGTATTTACTGATACAATAGGTTCAAAGCAAGGTTGGGAAAACTTTTAAAATATCAAGCAATTTGGGAAATAACATAAATTTTAGACATCTACTAAAAGATTAGGTATCAACCTTTAAATGTATGTACTCAACAGAAATAATTCAGGAATACTTTCTTCACAATAGGCAAACAGAAAACAGGTCTACAGTTCTGTGTTTCTTTTCCACAAGAGAGCTAATTACATTTCTAAAGACCCCTAGAAACAATTTCATGGTTTTAATTTTATCTCTCTATGTCTAATGGTGTGTCTATCTGTCTGATAGCAATTATCTTACATGGCAGATTCTAAATACACTGGAGAAAATAGAGGCAAATGCAATGCTCCTCTGGGTTCATCTGCACAAATAAATTGATATTAACACTGTTTTCTCTGACCCTATAGCAATCCCTTCAGTTCCCAAAGCAATTGAAATTCTCTATTTTGGATAATTTTGTCTTGACAAGGGATGATTATATTTTAGTCAGTTATTTCAAACTAATCATAATATATGGCATAGGGTAACAGACAATGAAAATTTTTCTTGCCATTAAAAATGCCTTTAGATATAACCAGCAAATATAATGAGTGAGTCTTCTTTGGATTCTTATTTGAACAGCCTAATTATAAAAATATATTTTAAGACAACTGAAAAAATTAATACATACTGAATATTGGAATAGTAGTAATGTCATTTGATTAGGTATGATAAAGGCATATTGACTTGACTAGAAAATATTTTAATGATGCAAAAGAAGAATATATTCTGAACCCTACAAACCAAAAGGAAATGGAGGCTGGGTATATTTTGAAATAATTCAACCAAAAGAGCAAGTGGAAGGGAGTAGGTACAGTAAAAGTAGGTACAATAAAATCTTTGTAATTGTTGAATCTGGCCGATGGGCAGAGTCATTATATAGCTTTCCCCTTTTGTGTGTGTGTGTATGGATTTTTCATGAGCACACAAAATTCTTTGAGAAAGTAAAGTGCAGATTTGCAACGGGAACATAATCGATCCATCTTTATTAAGGCACAATGTAGCCTGATGGTTCAGCTCAGTAACCTACCACATACGGTCAGCGAGGCCAACACTTAACTTTGCCCAGTCACTGTTGCCACAGATATGATTTTAACCTCTCACCAACTGCCAAGCAACTGCTTGGCAGAGTCAGAAGGGCAACCAGGAAAAGAATGTGGTTAAGCTGGCAGGAGGAGCAGTAGCAGCAAGTAGGCAGACGACAACCAGTTCTGGGGCGTAGTCTTGTATCTCTGGGGTGCAGCTGGGTAAAGTGAGTTGCAGAAAGGTTGAAGGATTTCCCAAAGTTTTAGTGCAGGTAAAGCTGAACTTGTTAACCGGTCTTCCAAGCACAGCCTTTCGTTGACCCCTTAGAAATAATAAACGAGAGTTCTGCGAACAAGCAGGTGTGCAATTATGTGATGTGAATCTACTCAGAGCATATTTTAATGCTCTCATACAAAGACATGAGTACTGACAAATGATTAATATCTTTAAAATAACATTTAATTAACAGTTAATTTCCCCCAAAAAACATGAATTGTTTTCCATTGGAACGTAGAACATGACTGAAATTCAGATGCCAAATTCTTGCTGTTTCTTCATCTAGATGGGACAAAACAGGTATTAAACAGATAAAGGCATAAATGAAAAATAGTATTCCCCTGTTAAATTCAGTTTATTTGAATAACAAGTGTTTAATTCTCCTGACTAGATAATGACTGGGTAATAATTATTCACTTGAATGCAAAAGAGGCTTAATTCAAATAATTCAGTTCAAATTTCATTAATATATTCTCCTGAAAAAGAAGAGCCTTGTTCAGTGCATATGTAAAAGTCTTCAATTTAATTCAATTTTTGTCAAAAACCTATTTCTTTTCAAGAAGTGAATTTGTCTGATCTTTAAAACCCAGGGACGGAAGGGACAGTACCCTCTCCTCAGCCATACGGCCCCTTGGACTCCTAGGGGACCGAGCTTTGGACGGAAAGAGCCCTTCTTGCCTCCTGAACCATCTCATCAAAGCGATAGAGATTATCTCTTTATTACATTTAAAAGATAAGCCCCTGCACATTCTTATGAAAACATAAATGGAAGATATTTAAATTCATCTTCGATTAGACATTTTTCTAGGATGACAAGTCATTAACTTCAGGCAGAAAAGCGCTCAGCCTGAAATTTCTTGCAATCATGGCTTGATTTGGTTCTGTGCGGAGCAAATCAGGTCTGCATTTGACAGTGCGGCGGTCATTAAGGGAGCCGCAGGTCAGGACAGTTTTCCGATTATCACTTTTTCCAAGCTTGAAAGATGTGCCATTGCATTCGCAGACTCTATAACCTCAGTTAGTACCCCCCGTTTTCCAGGGAAAATCAGCCTGGTCACCCAGATGGTTGGGGAAAACTGGCCCGTCTAAACGGTGGAACAGAGACTCACAGCAGTGGGGCAGTGCCTGGGTCCGCATCATAGCTGGCACTCCTCCCCGAGGAGGCCTTAGCTCCCTGGCACCCAGCGCGGCGACGCTGCACGTTCCCACGCTCCTTCCCGCCAACCGCATTCTAAGCACTAACCTCTGCACTGCTTCCTGTTTGCCGCAGTATCGCTTTGGGAGTGCGATGACGTCACTCTCCCAAATGCATGTGAACAAGAGCTGGTCTAGCCCCAGTAAGGACATGCTCTTCCCTCACTTCTATGCTGTTGCCTTAGCCTTCATCTGTGGTGGTGTCTGCTTTAGCCATGGCCCTACTGTGAAGGAACCCCCACTCCAAATATTAGATCTGAGTAAATGAAGGTGCTTCACAATACAAAATGAAAATGTACAATCAAACTTACATGCTTAACTCAATATCTATAGAACAACCTGTTACTCTCTCAATTGCAACTCAAATTACTCTTTTTTTAAAATTGAATTCTTTTTTTTTTTTTTTTGAGACCGGGTCTCGCTTTGTAGTTCAGGCTGGCTCTGAGCTCACTATGTAGCCTAGGCAAGCCTCGAACTCAGCAATCCTCCTGTCTCTGCCTCCCGAGTGCTGGGATTACAGGCGTGAGCCACCACGTCCGGCATTGTGGTATGCGGCGTTGATTGTTGGTGGGCGTGTCTCCATGCCCAGCATTATATGTGGTCATCGGAGATCGAACTCAGGACCTTGCGCTTGAGAGGCAGGCGCCGGAACCACTGAGCTAACCCTCCAGCCCTAAATTGAATTCTTTATTGGTACAATTTATATACATCTCACAATCACATATAACATTGGGGAATTTGTACCAGTATATGACACAAGTTAATTCTCATTTTTACCCATATCCCTACCCACCCACACCTCCCCACCCCCTTTATACATACTCTTTTATTTTCTTTCTCTATCATATTTATTCCTTCCCTTCATTACATTCCCACACCAAATTTCCTATGGAAATTTCCCACTCTATAAAAGCTGTCATACTTTCTAGAGCTCATTTGTATTTACAGGTGTTCATACCAAAGAGAAGATCCGGAATTTGCCTATCTGTGATCTATTGATTTCGCTTATTAGTATATCCTCCAGGTGTATCCATTTGCACCTAAATGGATCGACCTTGTCATTTTTTATGGCACAGTAATACTCCATTTTATTAAAAAAAACATCTTCTTTATCCACTCTCCAGTTGATGGGCATTTGGGTTGTTTCCAAGATTGAGCTATCATGAACTAAGTTGCTATGAACAAGGGTGTACATCTGTCTTTCCAATGTGAGTTTTAAAATTCTTTAGGGTATATTCCTAGCAGGGGGATAGCAGGGTCAAATGAGACCCCCTAGTCCTAGTTTTCTGAGAAATCTCCACACACATCTCCACAATGGTTGCACAAGTCTGCAATCCCACCAACAGTGGAGAAGGGTTCCTTTCTCCCCACAGCCACACCAGCATTTATTGTTGGTTGATTTTGTGATAGCGACCAACAACATGGGAAAAAAATCTTTACTAGCTGTTTATCAGACAAAGGGCTATTATCTACAATATATAAAGAACTCAAACAGATCAGACTCCCCAAGTTTAAAGACCCAATTCAAAAATGGGCATCTGAAATGAACAGAGACACTTCTTAGAGGCAGAATTCAAAGCAGCCAAGAAGCATATGAAGAAATGTTCAACATCACTGGTCATTCAAGAGATGCAAATGAAAACAACACTGAGATTTCATCTCATCCCCAAAGAATGGTCGCTATCACAAAAATCAAATTACTCTTTTTATTGCACATATAAATTCTATTCAGTATGGGACGTGAGTAGATTTAAATATGCTTGACATGATTATGTGGTGGAACCTACAGACAAGAGCTTGGTCCAACAAAGCCCTAAGCTGGCTCCACTTGGTTCCTGTCAGCAATTCCCGAGTTCTGTTCTGAGAAGTCCTCTTCCTCCAGGACAGGCCCTCTCTGGCATCATCAGCCTGTGCCTCTTTATGTTTTCCTATCTTGCCTCTTTATCTAAGTCCCTCATTCTTCTGTAAGCAGGCACTTTGGAGTCTTTGAAACTTCATAGAATTCCACACATGATTTTTGTTTGCAAAGAAACTATACCCAGTTATAGGATGGCATTAGTTTCCCCTTCATCCTCAAAAATTCCAAATCCTTATGTCACAAAGAATAAACAAGGATTAGAGATACCTTGAAATTATCCAGGGTGATGTAGGACTCAATGAATATATGTGCATGTGCTAACTCCCTACAATAAATATAATCACTATGCAATATAAACATGCACTACCAAAAAATGGAAAAGTAATTAAAATACAGGAAATATAAAAAAGCAATATGGCAACCTGGCCTTCCTCATCACCCACCTCTAACTGGGGTTCCCCTCTTCTATTTGCCCTTAATATAGAGACAGCCAAAGCACATAAAAAGGCAACATCACTTCATAAAAAGTCAAGCTGCTGTCTCTAGGCAGCCGAGGAAGGCACAGGTGTGAGTCTCATTCACAGAGAAGGCCCTGCAGCGAGTCCAAGGGCAAGAGCGAGAGAGGTGAAGGGAGTGCTTTAGTTTCACTTAGTTCTAAGAACTGAAAGGACAGAACTGTACTGAGATAGCGAGTACATTTTTAAGTCAAGGCCTAAATATCACTACTATCTTTGCAATGCAGCGGATAAAGAGATTGAAGTACAAGATTTAGCAACTTAGAGGTAGGATCTAGATTCCACACATGCTCGGAAAGAAGCCTGGAAATGTTAAGAGTACCCGAGCTCCTGAGGAAAATATTTTTATAAACCTCTCCAGAAACTAATGGAAAAGGGAATTGTAAGGGTGAAGAAAAAATTGTAAGTAAGAACTGATAAGAAGGGCCGGAGGGTTAGCTCAGTGGTTCCGGCGCCTGCCTCTCAAGCTCAAGGACCTGAGTTCGATCCCCGGTAACCACATATAATGCTGGGCATGGAGACACGCCCACCAACAATCAACGCCGCATACCACAATGCCGGACGTGGTGGCTCACGCCTGTAATCCCAGCACTCGGGAGGCAGAGACAGGAGGATTGCTGAGTTCGCGGCGGCTTGCCTGGGCATCATAGTGAGCTCAGGGCCAGCCCGAACTACAAAGCGAGACCCTGTCTCCAAAAAGCAAAAAAAAAAAAAAAAAAAAAAAACCAAACTGATAAGAAGAGGCAGCACTTACTGAGCTTTGCTAGGTGCCAAGCATAGCATTAAATGACCTTGTCTCACAGATGAAGTAGGGAGTTTGTTAGCCCCTCTTTAACAGATGAGGGCATCCACACTCAGAGTTGCTTAGGATCATGGGTAGAGTAGATTTGAACTATGGCTGTCTGATGCCAAAATCTCTGTGGCCAACGTGGGAAAGTTGAAGAGAAGAAATTGAAGCTTGTATGCACCCCTTGCTCCTGCCTAAAACACCTGGCAGCTTTGTCCCCTGGTTCTTACGGCCACGGTACCCCTGCTCTCATCGCGTGAAACATCTTCAGCCCAAACGCCACAGCTGTCCAGCTCAGCGCACGACCTCTCCACATCCCCAGCGACAGACCCGTTTCTCTTGTCCACCTTGAGACCACCTCTCTTTCATGCACTTAGGGTCACACACACCGTCCCTTGCAGTTCTTTGCTATACACACTCTTTTATGTAGTGAACAAAAGGGTGCTTTCAGGGGTGCTTTTATTCCTGTCCAAGGGCTCTGTCCCTGTGCCTGCAGAATAGCTAGGTGCTCTGCCTTCTAAATTTTGTGTCATTTGAACAAAACCTCATTCTTTTGATTTCTCTAGCAGCAGTGGGTTTCTTAAAGGCAGACACTGTGTCACTTATATTTGTATATTTCTACCAATTTCTATTTTCCCATATATAGATAAATTTTTAATATATTTTTTCCCATATATGAGTGACACAGTGTCACTCATATGGGAAATATATATATATATTTTTTAACTTTTTTGCCATATGTCTCACCTTTGGTTCACCTAGCAATATTCATTCTGCTTATTCAGTGCATAACTGTGTACTTCTATGGCCTGAGCCCTGTTCTCAGGACTGGAAAAATAGGTAACAAAAGAGCCCAAGTCTTACTTTCCATCCATGAATTAGTGCATTTCCAAAACAGGTAATATATTTTAGCATACTCATTATGAGACTGGTTTTGCATGTTAAAAATCAAATGAAAATATACAAATTTTAAAATGCTATGAGTATGAAATATCAAATAAATTAAAGTTATTCCAGAGGCTTCTAAGATTGAACTTGATTCTTCCAATTTGAACTATAATGAACTATAATGAAAATGTTAGAGACATTAAGATGATATAATAGCAACATGTACACACTTAATTTGAACCTTTTTTTTTCTTTCTTTTTAGGGAACCAACCCACTGTACAGAGGCTCCACTAGTACTTTTAAAAACGTAACCTATAAACACAGGGAAAAACAAAAGACAGACCTTTCCATCGATGGGTAAACTACTTCACACATGAGAAAAAAGTGTTTCACTGATATGAAAGGTTAATGCACTGTTTGATTTTTCTTTCTTGCTTGCTTCAAAAGAAGGCTGTTTTAAGTTAATAATAGGTCATTTGGAGATCAGTCGTTCTCTGAGTAAAGATAAGACACTGTTGACAGGTTCAAAATAATCAAGAAGAAGAATTTCCCTAGCAAAGAAGTGACTTTGAGATCATTTGAGGAATACCAACTCTATTGCACTAATGCCTCAAAGACCCTCACAATGATTCATGGGGCCTTATTTGCATTTGCAAAATGTTTGGAATTAGAATCTCATTTGTTTCAGGGATTCAGCTACCTAAAATCTTTGTCTCAACAGCAACTCACAAAATCCTTATGGTCACACTGTATATTCCCCATTGCCAGCTATTCTAAACTTGTACATCCCCCTTTCCTAAAGGAGCACTTCTAAAAAGTCTGTGAGAAATGAGATTCTGATTATACTTTAGCTGACAAGAAGCCATTCTTCTAAAGGTAGCCCAAATGTAAGGTGGAAAATTAACTGTAAAAATTTATTTTTGTATCCACTCAAAAGTTAGGCATACAAGCATTCTATTTGTTTTACAGATGAAGAGGTAACATAAATTAAGCTTTTAGTAAAAACAAAATGATAACCTATCATTTCACTTATTTTTAAACTACCTGATAAATAATTTTCTATACTCAATTTCTTCAAAAATGTTTGCAGTACCAGGAATCAAACTCATACCCTTGTGCTTGCAAGGTAGGCACAGTATCACTGACTAAATCCACAGCCCCTCAGTTTCCTCCTTGTCTGTAAATCTTCAAACTGTTACTTCTTTCCTGATGGTCTTCTAAATCATGTAATTGTCATATGAAAATTGTCATGTACTTTTTTTAAAAGGTGCTTTAAGTGGGTACCTTATTCAAAAATAGTTTCAATAATATAAAAGATACATGAAGTAAATACAGTGAAATCTTAAAATGCCATTCAATCAAGCACATTCAGAATACACAAATCCCTTGTGGATTATAAGCTTTTTAATCTAAGTTCTTTTTCCATCTGTATAACCCTAGATCCACATTTCAGCTACATGTGCATTGTGATAGGCATTATGCCCCAAAAGTAAGATTTTACTTATAAAGTGCACGTAGCCAATTAAGGATCCATCCATTAACTGAACAGCTGGAATTTATAGGATGTTATTTCTATGGTTACTGCTGTGTTGCAAAGCACTTTCATCTTATTGGATCTTCATAAGAAAACTAAAGCTCAGAACTGGGCTCAGAATCTACATCATCTGTTTCCAAACCACTTTCCCTTTTGTGTGAGATAACTTCTTTTGTTCATAAAATGGTAGAAAGATGGTCATCATTAAGCAACAACTATTATTTGTTTGAAAATATCCTGAGATTAAACAAAGAGCATCTGAAGCACTGGAATACAGATGAATTATTGTACTGTTGTGCATTGTTGATTACTTCTGACTAAACTGTAATGTGAAGCCTTCTACTAGGTGAATAGTACCATATATGGTGGATACTTCATAGTAATTATGCATTAAATTGCATAATTTCTAACTTTCTTCACCCTGCCAGATAGAACTGTATATATTTTGGTCATTTTTTTCTTGGTTCCTAACCAACTCAGGTAAATCAGACATTTGCGGAGCACACAGCCTTATGAAAAGGACAGCTAAGCAGTCTCCTTGGGTATCCAAAGGGCTGGTGTATGTCCCGGTTCCTGGCTGACACCCAGGACATAGGGAAGGTCTACAGTCACATGTAGGTACACTACAGTGACACAGCAGTGGCACTCCCCTCTATGTGGACTGCTGCTATTCTTGTATTATTACTGAAAGGAGATTTTAGAAAATAGAAGTTTCCTTCGTGTATGTCATGGAAGAATCTGCTCTTTCTCTAAGTACTGTTTTGACCCAAGGCAGGCCCTTGAAAAGGCCAAAACATGAATAGTAGTACTTCTGTTCACTGAAGAGTTGTTACATGAAGATGAAATGGTTGTTTTTGTAAGTTGTTTTATTGTATTTTGTGTTGACATAAATAAAGTTGATAATTTAAACATGAAAATGCAAATAGGTGATAATTATTTCCATTTATTTGGAACAAAACCCTTTTGGATTTCTGAATTCTTTATAACCTGCTTAAGTGTTTTACTGGTCTCAGTCTGGGACCAAGGAGATGAACAGAAAGAATCAACCTCAGAAGGCAAGAAACACCAAGCCATGGATAAAATTTTCTGCATAGCGACAACACCTACAATGATGTATCATTATAGGAGATGAGATAGGACCTCCAAATGATAAATAGTAAATATTATAACTCCCAACCTGTTAGATGTCTAATACACTGAGCTTGTGTTCTCTAAAGTCAAAGAATGATTCTAGGAACAAAAGAGGTTAGAAGTAGGAAGAATGTATTGAGAGAAAGATAGCCTCCATCTAAGAGAGACAGTAAAGTGGGTGGCCAGAGAGCAAAAGTTCTCTGTATAACTTGGGTTACAATTATGATTAACCAATAAGATTAGAAGTATAGTCACTTAAGTAAGAGTGATCCAATAGGGAAAAGAAGCAAGTCACATCACTTATCGTATCCCTTAGGCAGTATACAGGCCTGGTCCTTTCGTCATCCTGAGGTTTGGCCCACAATTGATATGTCTCTGGCCAGAGTTGTAGTGTGTTTTTACCTTTTGTCTTACTTTCTCAAGGGCTTAGCCCTATCTGACTTTCTATTACATTTCTATCTAACTTAGCTGTCTGTAATAATGAGAACTTGTTAAAGTGGCCCAGACGTTACCTCACACTTTGCATATCAAATTCTTTAGGTTAGTATTATAGGAGGAAATGTGTTCCTCTTCCACACAATTCTCAAAAATAAATGCAGAGATTAAAATATTAACCTCTAGTACATTTCTTAGAACTGGACTATATGACTGGAGATAAAATCTTTAAAGAGAAAATTAAATAAAAATAAAAACCTTGGGCCCTAATTTGTTATAAACTGATGTCCTTCTAAGAAGAGGAAGAAAGGCCACAGATCAAAGACCACGTGGAAACAGGGAGAAAACTGTCATCTACAAACCAAGGCGAGAGGGTTCAGAAGAGACTGAGCCCTTTGACACCTTGGTTTGGGACTTTTAGCTCCCATAATTGTGAGAAAATAAATAAATAGATTTCTGTTGTTTAAGCCACCCAGTCTATCATACTATATTATTATAGTGTAATATAATATAACTAGGAACCTAATGCAGTCAGGCCCACCCCTTTTTCCAGAGGGACATTAATGTGGTAGATCCTATGCTCATTTTCTGAATTAGAAAATTAGTCATAGAAAGCTTAGATATTCACAAAGGGAATCAGCTTATCATTTCTTTGCCTCTACTCTTTCTTTCTTTCTTTCTTTTTTTTACCCTTTTTTGAAAAGCCTATTCCTTTCAAAAGGACAGAAAAGCCAAGAGTACTTATATTCTCCAATAAACTGTATCTTATGGATTAAAACTCAGAAGTTTGGAAATCTAGATTTATTTCTAGGCTTTTATTTTGAATGGCAAATTCACCAAGTATTTATTGATTGCCTAGTAAATTCTAGACACTGTTCTTACAAGTATGCATATAGTGACCACTGAACAGAACAAGCAAGTTTTATACTTCCAAACAAGGGAGATGATGACCAAGTAAGGAGACAGTTTCTGAGTATTTCATTCTCTGAAACAAGAAAATGATGAAGACATTGGTGATTCATAAGGATTCTATATCATTCTTACTTTATAAAAATCTAAATGGAAAAAATCCTTATAATAAATAGGGGTTGAAAGAAACATAATAAAGACTTTCTGTTGTGTTAATTTTTTTTTTTTTTTTGAGACAGGGTCTCACCTTGTAGTTCAGGCTGGCCCTGAGCTCACTATGTAGCCCAGGCAAGCTTGGAACTCAGCAATCCTCCTGTCTCTGCCTCCTGAGTGCTGGGATTACAGGCGTGAGCCGCCATGCCTGGCACTGTGGTATGTGGTATTGATGGCTGGTAGGTGTGAGTCTCCACGCCAAGCATTGTATGTGGTTACCGGGGATCAAACTCAGGACCTTGCGCTTGCGAGGCAGGTGCCAGAACCACTGAGCTAACCCTCCAGGCCCTGTTGTGTTAAATTTTATTATACTGCACTAGAATTAAGGCAACACAACTCTTAGTTACTTTCTAGTTGCTGGGACAAAATATCTGATACCCACAAGTTAAAGAAAGAGTTGTTTATTTTAGTTCACAGTTTATAGAGGTTTCAGGCCATAGTTTGCTGGCTCAAGGCAGACTGGTATGATAGAAGGGCTGGCAAAAGAGAAAGAGCACATGGCATGCCAGACAGGAAGCAGTGAGAGACTGAGGATAAAGGTGATATTTCCCACCTATTTCCACCAGGTTTCCCCTCCCAACATCACACATAGCTATAAATCCATCAGTGGACTAACCCAGTATCATCCACCTATTACCAAATACTACATACCCATGATCCAGCCATCTCCTGAAAGCCGCATTTATGAGCCCATGAGGCTTTGGGGGAATATCTAGATATAGCCTGTAACAACAACTAAATTAAAAATCAAGAAACCATAAATCTGTAGTTTCACCATAGCTTTTTAAATAGCTCAATTGGGCTGAGGACCTGTGTCCCTAAATAAGTGAAGTCTTGATAAGGCTCTGCCTCTGGGCAAGTGAAAGTGTCTAAAGAGACAGAGCCATATCTTGTGTCAAGATATTGATTCTTTAAGCTGTTAACTACAGAGGGTTAATTGCTATCCCTCTGTGCTTTGGGGACATAGAAATATGAATCACCTCCAACTGAGCAAAGGGTAGGAGGCTTGATCTTCTGTCCTCACCCACTGGGTTGCCATCAGTAAAGAATGAACAGCCCATCCCCATGAGCTCTCCTGGAGATGGGCCTGGGAAAGCCAGGGCTCTCAGGGCACAGACTTAACCTACACATTCTTTGGCGTCACCAACAATTGCAAGGCTTTATGGATCCCACAGAGGGTCTTTGTAAGTTTGAAATTCCAATCTTACCTTTGCAGTTTTCACATGTCTTTTAGGAACTTATTTTAAAGATAGAATTTATTTTTTTCAACCTAAAATGTATTTACTTACATTCAAGTTTTTGCATACCTGTCGTTCTTGTTCCGTGTCAGTATCTGCAGATACTATGCCAGGAAACTCTACTGTCAGTCAATAACTGACTGGACAAAAAGCCACTATATTTATTGCTTTCTTTCATCCAATTAACTTTGCTATGCAAAACATAGTTATGTGGCTATACAAACAAAAATTAATATTTCTTTCTTACTTTAATAAGTTAATGTATTTAATGGGTTAGTGATTTCCTGGTTAATAAAAATACATAACCCCTGGGCCAGAGATTTAGCTCAGTGGCTCAGGTGGCTGCCTAGCAAGCGCAAGGCTCCCGGTTCCATCCCAGGTAACCACATACAACAGTACCAGGAGTGGTGACTCACACCCACCACAATCAGTACCACATACCACAATGTCAGGTATGATGGCTCACTCCTGTAATCCCAGCACTCGGGATGCAGAGAGGCAGGAGGATTGCTGAGTTCAAGACTTGCCTGGGCTATACAATGAGCTCAGGGCCAGAATGAACTACAAAGCAAGACCCTGTCTCAAAAGGAAAAAAATTAAAAAAATATATACACATACATACTCCTACTATTCTCAGTATTTTTTGTATGCTAACGCAGTCAGAGTTTACAACCATCCTACAAAGTACCATGATTAGCCCCTGTTTTACAGATGAGGAAAGTGAGGTGCAGAGATGTGAAGTAAGTTCTTTACATCATGGGTATAGCAAGCTTTGAAACATTAAAGGTAAATGAAGCCTGACACCCATTAAACTGGAATGGACAGATTTTAATAATATACTATTGCCACAAGGAAGAGTCTAGCATAAACTGAACTCACCTCCATAGAGAATGTGGCTCGTTAAAGGGAGAAGGAGTAACTAGGGTGGGCAGAGCATGGGCTCAGTAGAGCCAGGAAGTGAGAAATGACACTCGCAGAAAAGGGGTTCATCCACATGAAACCTACGTGGACTGGAACTAGCATGCGCTGAATTCTGCCCTCTCACAGAGGCTGAGACAGGGCCCTATTTTCACAAGCAGGCTGAACAAAAAGCATTTTTGTCACTCTCAGGGAAGCATTGTCTTATCTGGTACTATCTTATAAATGCTAGCTAAAGAAAAATAAAGATAGAACCATATATTATATGCAACATCCAGCATTTGGAAAACATACTATCTATCTTATATTTAGTTCCTGTGAGGCTAATTTTGGTTTTCTATACTCTGGGAAACTGAGGGTCAGACATCTTGAGAGATTTTCTCTGCATTTATAAAGGACAAAATTGAGCTTTGACCTGAGTGTGCCACACTCTAAAGTCCTCCCTGTCTTGCTCCATGAGGTACACTGACAACCTCCAAGAGGGTGCATCATCTATGCACAAGGGAGATACTACTAGTAATCTTCTCAGGTAGGGTTTGTCTCGAGTTGCTCTCTCAAATATAATAATGGGTTTTCACAGGTGCATGTAGACTTTACCACAAGACTACGATGAGATCTGCCTTTTTCAGGACATTTAGCTTTTAACCAAACAGGGTAAGAAAGTTGGGGTGAGGACATGTCCTGCTCCGTTCTCATTCTAAATCTCTGCCTGCCACCCTCAAATAAGATGGGGGATGCTACCATGTACTGATGTGTTATGTTTTAGCTCAACATCCTAAATTAGAGGTAGGGAGATTGCTTTGGTCATATAGGGTCTAAGCACAACAGAGAATCTTCTCTTAGCGGCAAAGACTTTCCACCCTGAATTTTCTGGAAATGTTGGTGCTGTCTTATGCTCCGATTAATAGAATTGGTTGCTCAACAAGGGAGACTCCCTCCCCCTAGGAGGTCCTCACTGGGTTCACACACCGCTGTCCTGGAGACTCCCCCACTTCCCTGTGGGGGCCAGCACCAGAGAAAGCAAGCACCAGCAGAGAGGGCCTGGCCTACTTGATGAGAAAGAATTTGAAGGGAAATGTAGACAATGTGCCAAACCCTGGAATGTCCCTTTGTAGCCCGATTAATTAGAGGAAGAAAACATGTGGGGATGCAAGACAGATGATGATGAATATAGCCAGAAGGTGGACAGGACAGTGACATGTAAGCATTCCAATATGGATAATTCTAAAACCCTTGTCTTTATCGTCTTCCATTTTCCCCAAACAAACAACTAGACACAAATTAGAATTGGTCTTTGTAAAACTGAAGTGAATTACCATTTATTAATTTCTTAAAGGGACCTGAGGCTATGTTGTATAAAGTCTCCTGAGTCAAGTTGTAATAACCTTTATAACCAAAAAATAAAACAAAACATCATGCATTTTACTGCACTAATAAACATAGTTATTTCATAATCTTCTCTTTGATGAATAAATATCTTGCTTCATACTTTCTCCTTAAATAAAATTTTGTCTCTCTTATTTATCTCTTGTAATAACTGACTATATTCTATTATAATCTCAGCAGAATAGTTAGGTTTGTACAAATTAAGTATGATAATGAAAATTTAAATTAAGTAGACTGTTAATTGTATTTTGCTTACTTTCAACTTATTAAATATCATCTCATTGATTTTAAGAAGTGTGTCACATTTTAGAATCTTTTTTACCAAGAATTATAGAAAACATAAATAAATAAATAAATACAAGAACATTAAAACACTGACATAATAAAAGATATAAACTTAACATAAAGGCAAAAATGAAAATATGTGATTTTGAGATTTTCTTGGCCTTAGCCACATCATGTTCAATCATTGTTTGATACAATCAAATCTAATATTTATTTTAAGAGATAACCAATCCATGCTTTAATGAAAATCCTATGATGCATTTAAAAACCTGAAAGTGGTTTCAGACCAAAATAGACATGGAAAAGCACAGTACAATTTTTCTGCTGTGGCTGCAAAGGGAGTTTCTCATAACATAAAGTACCATTTAATATCCTAGGCTTAGAATTAATCAGAAGCTGGCAGTGAGTATGTCATTGTACCTTAATGTCACATGTTAAGACGTTCACAGCAACTTGATGCTCATGCCTATCCTCATCCTGGCCTGCATTCTATATCTTCTCTATCTATCCCTATCTATTCCACAAGGCCATTGTGAGAAGTAAGTGAAATAATATATTAAGACATTTGACATAACAAGTTTAAAATGGTAGCTGTATTTATTAATCGGGTCTCTCTATTAATTGCCCAAGGTTGAGGTCTAGGTATGACTGCGAATTATGCTTGGAAAAAATGGAAGACAAATTTCTTAGAAGAACCATGAAGTGCATGGAAAACAGCATAGAAAGATCTCTATCATCATGAGTTAGTCAGCTCAGGACACGGGTAAAATTGTGAGGAGAATACTGACCCTGGTTAAGCATGGTAGCTGCTTCTTAAATCAGCCCATATCAGGGTGATGCATAACTGACGTCTTATCTACTTAAATTATGGGACCAAAGCCAGTCTGTTGTGGGCCTCTTTCAGAAAAGTAGAACGCAGAAGAAAACTACTTCTCAGTAGAAAAAGAAGGATGAGTTTTCTTGGTCCAGAAAAAGAGCATCACACTGTGTAGCGGAGGTGGGCAGCTGTAGGGGGTAAGTACCCATCACTCCTGCACATGAGCACAGCCTTGAGACGGGAGCACCCAGGAACTTGGTAGGCAACTGGAGACACAGCTGCTAAAGACGAGAGTTCCGTACAAGTAATGGAGAGGAAGTACTGGATGTTGATCAATCCTTTGACTCCCAATAAAGGTGGATTGTGAGAGGGAAAGAAAAAAATACAACTGAAACTTGTATAATTTCAAATATGGAGTGGGGTGGGTAGTACCTCAGAGCAGGCAAAAACCAAGACCCTCCAAGTTTGCCAGTATTTACTGGTTTCATAGTATCAGGTGACTCAGAGGCGGCAATAATCCTAAATTGATGTGGATCTTATAATCATAGAAGGTATCAGTTGACTCAGAGGGTGGCAGTAACCCTGTGATGATGGGGATCTTATGCTAATAAACATCTTAGGTTATGAGGAGCATAAATTGATTAGGATAATGAGTTGCACAAAACGTTCTTACAACAGCAAGTGGGACTGGTTAAATCCATAATGAGTTTGTCCCTCTCCAGATGAAATGATTTCCTCTATAATTATATAGAATGGCTCCTGACAAGGAACTAGCACTGTTGCCTAACAGGTGACTGTGAAGGGCTCTTTGGGAGCAGCTATCTAAAGCAGCACTGGCAAGATGCCACAGGGGGGCAGTGATGTGCTCCAGAGGGCACTAGAGGCGAGCACGAACCTCTGAGGAGCCTCTCAAGTCTTCTGGGTATCATAGAGAGGAATGTGGTCCACAAGATTCAGGTCGGAATACTAAAAAGACTGTTGATACCCAAAGGCAGACAAAGGAAAAACAATTTAAAACATTTCTCAAACTGGCATTTGTAGATTCTTAAAGGTTAATGCTTGATTCACAGAGTGATCTGACAACCAGTCTTTTCCCTTGCCAGTCCTCGCAGAAGGAGGGAACACAAAATACAGGATATTCTAAGAATAAGATGACAGAAAAATTGGAGGTGGGAAACAGAATAGGGGAATAATGTAGGTCTTGAGGAACTACAGACAAAACAAGAATACTGGTGGAATTGACAATGCCACAACTATTTATTATAAATAAAGAGGACAAGGGAAAGTTTCAGATTTTGCTGTTAAAGAAACTCAAGCAAACAAATTGGGAACAGTTCAGATTTGGGTTTAGCCTTTCTTGAAAATAATTGCCCTTACTAACAAACAGGAATTTACCTCAGTGGAACGCACAAGTTGAAACACAGATTTAGTAAATTAAGTTGAACAGGTTTTTCTGTAGTTTATAAAGATGAGTCACACAATCACTTCAAGGAATATAGCTATACACAGAGACTAGGGAAAATTCCAGAGGGTGGAAATTTCATCACACTAAGAAAGTGAGGTGGCTTAGAAAGTGCCTCCATGCCCTCTGATTTGGTTTAAGCACCACAAACCTTTATCTAGGCTACAGATTGGGAGTGTCCACCACCAATTTGAAACTCACATTATTTGGAAAGTGAAAAGTCAACTCAAATATAGATCACTAAGCCTCTGTAGAAATAATGCAAGAGTCTGCGCTTGAATAAATGATTGGGAGAGATTTTGGAGCCTGTAGACAGAATTAAGACAATTAAAATTAAAATGGGGTATATAATTTCTACTAAAAGGGACCAAAACAATTGCTACCACTTTCTATTGTCTAATATGAGAGAAGACAGTGTTAATGGAAAGTAAATGGTCTTTATGGAGTGCAGGAAAGCTGGAGGCAGGACCTGAACTAAAGTTTGGTTCAGGGATGTATGGTCTGTTGGACATACAAAAATTAGGAAAGAAACTCATCAAATTAATAGACTAAAGAGAAAAATCACATGATCATCTCATCAGTGCAGGAGCAGTATTTGAAAAAGCAATCCAATATTTTTTTCTGATAAAATCTCACATCAAAGTAGAAATAGAGGGGAATTTCCTTAAACTGTTTTGTGTTGTTGTTGTTTTAGACAAGGTCTCACTTTTGTAGTTCAGGCTGGCCCTGAGCTCACTATGTAGCCCAGACATGCCTCAAACTCAGCAGTCCTCCTGTCTCTCCCTCTTGAGTGCTGGGATTATAGGAGAGTCACCATGCCCAGCAATGTGGTATGTGGTACTGATTGCTGGTAGGTATGAGTCGCTACACTGGGTATTGTTGTATGTGGTTACTGGGGACTGAAATCAGGACCTTGTGCTTGCAAGGCAAACACAGAACCACTGAGCTAAATCCCTAGCTTCCTTAAGCTGATTTTTAAAAATCCAAAATTAAATTAATGGTGAAAGATTCAGAGCTTGTCCTTTAACATTATGAACAAGACAAGAAACACCTACACTTAACCACTTCTGTTCAACATATCCTTCTAATACCGAAGGTTTTAGATAATATAATCAGGCATGACATAAAATACAAGTTATTCAGAATAGAAAAGAAGTAAAACTGTCTTTAATCTAAGAAACCATGATCATCTGTGCAGAGAATCTGATGAAATGTGCAACGTATCAGAACTAATAAGTAAATTCAGGAGGACTTTAGCATACAGAAGCAGTATTAAATGGTCCATGTATTTCTTTATGTTACCAAAAAATGATTCAAAATTTAAAAACAATGCCATTATAATAGCATAAAAATATGAAATACCTAGGAAGAAATTAGACAAAAGATTGATAGATCCATACATTAGAAATTATAAAATTGCTGAGAAAGACTTTAAATAAATGGATATATGTCCAAAACAATGGATAAACATTCCTTATTCACCAGGACAGAGATTCAATATTATTTGGGTGCCAGTTTTTTTCCCAGTTGACCTATCATTCAATACAATCTAATTAAAATCCTAGCCACATTCTTGTAGAAACTAATAAACTGATTCTAAAACTCAAACAAGAATACAAACAATCTAGATGAATCACTTTGAAGAAGAAAAAGAACAAAACTAGGGGACTATATTACTTGATTTGAAGACATACTAAAAATCACTATCATAATAAAAACAATGTGGTGTTGATGTCAAGATAATCAGACAAATCATGGAATGGAAGACGGTCTGGAAATAGACATGCACAGACCCCTCATTTTTAAAAAAAATTTTGTTTGTTTGTTTGTTTTTGAGACAGGGTCTCGCTTTGTAGTTCAGGCTGGCCCTGAGCTCACTATGTAGCCCAGGCAAGCCTCAAACTCAGCAATCCTCCTGTCTCTGCTTCCCGAGTGCTGGGATGACAGGCATGAGCCACCACGCCCAGCTCAGACCCCTCATTTTTTATCAAGGTGCACAGACAACTCTGTGGAAAAAAGCATATTTTCCACAACATGGGTTTGAACAATTGAATTTTAATGTGTAAAAAAGTGAACCCTATAACATACACAAATATCAACTCCAAATGCACCTTAGATGTAAAAGCAAACAAAAAATGTGAAGCATTTTTAGGAACACAAGAGAATATCTTTGTGTCCTCAGGTTTAATAAGATTATTTGGATTCAAAAGCATGGTCAGTTCACAAAGAACAAATCTAGACCTTCTACTCTTCAAAAAGTAATACTAAAGAATGCCGGATGTAGTGGCTCACGCCTACAATCCCAGCACTCGGGAGGCAGAGACAGGAGGATTGCTGAGTTCGAGGCTTGTCTGGGCACCATAGTGAGCTCAGGGCCAGCCTGAACTACAAAGTGAGACCCTGTCTCCAAAAAGCAAAAAAAAAAAAAAAAAAAAAAAAAAAAAAAAAAAAAAAAAAAAAAAAAAAAAAAAAAAAAAAAAAAAAAAAAAAAAAAAAAAAAAAAAAAAAAAAAAAAAAAAAAAAAAAAAAAAAAAAAAAAAAAAAAAAA
>PVIC010025066.1:0-25556 GCA_004025085.1 Thryonomys swinderianus
AAAAAAAAAAAAAAAAAAAAAAGCAAAAAAAAAAAAAAATACTGAGGAAAAATATGAATGAACATTCTCTGAAATTTCATGAAAAGAGTTGGCCAACAAAAGTCCCTTTAACTCCTAATCATCGTCTAGAAGTCCTTGACTAATTTACACAGTCTGTCACCATTCCACAGTCGTATACAACAGAAAGTTGACAAGGTAATTAAAAGACCAGGAAAACCTATCCAAACTGAGAGTTTTTTTTTAAATGTAGAAGTTTAATTATAAGGGAGTTAAAGGGAGAAAGCTTTATTGCTTCCACTATGGTCAAAAATTGTATATGTGAAAACAATCAAATGATTATTACTCCTTTGGCAATATTAGAATATTACTTTCCAAGAATCAAAATAACTAATTTTGAATCTTCAGTCGAACAGAGAGAGCACCTAAAATGAAGTTAACCTTACAGTAACAAAAAATCCATTTTATAGTTCAGTCACCTTTTCTGACTTGTCAGTATCATTTAGCAACCTATTAAACTGATAGTACTAAATTGGCCTTTTCTTACATACAAAAGAAATTATATAACATCTAAGATTTACTTCAAATAATCTGGCAAAGCAAACAAAAGTAAAGTATGAAAGCTGATGAAATGGGACAAAATATAGAAAATGTTAAGCTAGGAGATGAGAACACAGTGGTTTGGCATATTATTCCTTCTGTTGTTGTGTATGTTTCAAAATATAACAAAAGAAAAAGTTTAAGGTATATTTTTAAATGAGAATTGACTAATTTATCAAAACTGTAAAGTATGTATGCCTCAAATTTCTAAGATACTTAGAAATTCAAATGTATAAGACTGTCTGTAAGAAAAGAATATAGTTGAGAAATTTAGAACAGGCCAGGGACTTAGCTCCAGTGGTTCTGCCATGTGCTTCACACGTGCAAGGTCCTGAGTTTGATCTTCAGTACCAAAAAAAATTTTTAAGAAGAAAAATTTAGACCAATAGAAGTGCCTAAAAGAGACCTAACAATATAGGCATTTCTAATTTACCATTTTTAAAATATATTCTGGTCAATGCTATACAGGACAATACTCCCACTACTCTTAAAAAGTAGTCATTATGACTAGGCACCCAAATTTTCTTCACATACAGCAAAAGTGAATATTTAATCTTGTTCTTGACTAAATGCAATCAATGAAGTAGAAAAATGACTGGATTACTACTTACAAAGGTAAGTAGGAGAGGATTAAAAACACTTAACACATACCTTAATATGATATTAGTAATTACAGATATATGGTAATACTGAATAAATCCTCTTTTATTTATTGGATTAATAGAAGAACAAAAGTAGAATATGTTTCCCAGTACACTTTTGATCTGGTTTATGAATAAACTTGGGGGCCAGGGATTTAGCTCAGTGGTTCCAGAGCCCACCTTGCAAATGAAAGGCCCTGAGTTTGAACCCTAGTACCACATACCACAATGCTGGGTGTGGTGGCTCATGAGCCTGTAATCCCACAACTCAGGAGGCAGAGGCAGGAGGACTGCTAAATTCAAGGCTAACCTGGGCTACATAGTGAGCTCAGGGCCAGCCTCAACTATAAAGTGAGACCCTGTCTAAAAAAAAAAAAAGAGGGTGGGAGATTTAGCCCAGTGGTTCTGGTGCCTGCCTAACAAACACAAGGTCCCTGATTCAATCACTGGTAACTACATAAAACAATACCCAGCATGGTGACTCACACCCAACATCAATCAGTACCACACACCACAATGCTAGGTGTGGTGATTCATGCCTGTAATCCCAGCCCTCGGGAGGCAGAGGCAGGAGGATTGCTGAGCTCGAGGTTTGCCTGGGCTACATAGTGAGCTCAGAGCCAACCTCAAGTAGAAAGCGAGACCCTGTCCCAAAAAAAAAGAAAAGAAAAGAATTAACTTGGGATGGGGGATGGAACATTAATAGGAAAACTATAAATGGGACTGTAAGAGGGAAGTACTACCCCTACTTAAAAAGGAAAAGCCACCTCTGATTGATTGGTACATAAATTATAAATTGTACTGATTACATGGCGGGAGAAGAACACTTCTAATTTTAGTGAAGTAGGTTAGAGTACTCACCCTTTGGACTTCTGAAAAAGTGGTATTCATGATGGGCATGTTTTGCAACAGTCATTCCAATGAAGCTACACTAGAGCTCTGTAGTGTGGAAATGGAAGGAAGAGTGAGCTCTGTAGCTCCTGAAGAACTATCTAGTCTTTACTCAGGTATCAGAATAATAACACAAAAAGAAAAATGATACATTTTTTCTTTGAAAGAAAAAACAGAGGGGATTTATTCAAATGTAACTTTGTGAAATCCATAGATTTCTTTTAAAAAGATACAAAAAACTTCAAATTTAGTTGAGCTGTTATATCACCTCTATTACTATAATAATCCTGACAAGTGAGTTACAAATAACAGCAAGAAAGCACTGTAGTGCCAAACTGCCCATCTCGCTGCTCAAAATTAGAAATAGTGGGAAAGGCTAGATACATGGCTCCAGGAAAACAAAATACAGTTTGATATCCCACTGATCTCCAAGGAGGACACAGACCTTGTATTAACACAGGCCTGTTAAGTTCACTGGGTTAACTTTTAAAAAAAAGATCTCTGTTGCTTGTTGACATTTTTATAGATAAGCTCATGTTTTCTTTTTAGTTTTTTCTACCTCTAGTTTATTTTTTTTGTCTTTTTCTGAATTCATCCTTGTCTCTCTTGCTCTTATCTTTATTTCCTGATATCCTGATATCCATTCTTCTGCTTAGAATGCTTCAGTGGGGGGAGGGTCTCACTTCATTTTTTAAAATGAAAACTAAACTCTATAGTCACTTCCTCAAGGAAGTCTTCCCTCACTAGTACCCTATAAACATCTTTTCCCCTTTTATTCTTCCTTTACTTATCTGATTCCTTACTAGTTTATAAAGCTTTTTGAAAAGATATTATCAGATGTCATCAAATTAAGTTTTCACTGGCTATAGGACGACATATAGTAATTTTAAGTATTACCAAGAAAGAAAAATATTGCTCCCAGTTATAACTGAGACATCATGTACAAAAGATGAGCCCAATTTCATATACAAAAAGAGAAAAAACAGGAATCCCATAACTGATGAAATTCTGTATGTCTTAATTAACTTCATATTTAATATTCACAGAAAGTCTCAGTACACAGAAAGTGCACATTATTTGCAAAATGAATGAATGAATTTGATCCAGACTGATGTTTTTCATCAATATGCATTTTTAGATTCATTCAAAAACCAATAATGAAAAACAAAAATTTTAGATATTTAAAACTAAAACCTATAAATAAAATTTGCAAATACAGCGGTTTTGCAATTAGTTGGGTAAACTAGTTTATTGAGAAGAAAAAACAAGTTTCCTAAACAGAACTGCTACAGCTTCACATTAAACACAGATACACACACACACACACACACACACACACACACACAAACTGCCTAGGTAAAAACTTTATTAAATTATGGGGAAAAAAAGGGAAACACTGTTTTATACCATCTATTCTTGTTTATCTGCACTAATATGTAAATGAATTATAAATATACAAAATAAAGGATAATTTAAAACATTTAAATTATATTCATATATTGTGAATAAACACAAACATGAGCCCAGAGGTAATATTAATAAACTACTAGCATTTATTTACTTCTAAAAAACTGGTTTTTTGTAAATTTAATCAAAGTAAAAGAAGCTCTTATAAATTTAATCCAAATGATGTTCTAATCAAAAGATGAACATTTTAATAAGATACAGATATTTCAGGTGTAATCCAAATGTGATCCTACTAACCGTCCTGCCATTCCTTTTCAGTGAAAGGGAAACATTGATGTTATTGAGAAGTATATAAGTAATATAAAGGAGAGGAATATGAACTCCTATAACAATACATTTAGAAATGTAGCTTCCTTCCCTTTCTATTTCTCTATCTCATCTAGAAAGGAATGTTATTAAAACAACTTAGGAAGCTAGATGTTTATATGCTTTATTTCTTATCTTCAATAACCTATGAGAAAATGTTAATGCCACCATTTATGTATAGAGACTGTAAAAAATTAACTTATCTAGTGGTATAATCATCTCTAAAATTTCTCCTTATATATAAATAGCTTCCTGGTAAAGAATACAAAGACTAAATCATAGAACTTTGGGGGCTCACAAAACAAAAATTATCATAATTTACATAAAGAGATAAGAAGGTTACTCTGAGAAAAGAACGTTTTTAGAATTCAAGTGACTGATAAATTCTAAATGTTCATTTTATGTCTAATAACAGTTAAGCAATCCAAATAACTTTCAAACTGAATATAAAGGCAATGTTTATTAATCTAATATATATGCATTAGAATATAGAATTAGAATATAGAAAAACAATATATGTTTTTTAAAGATTTTTTTCAGTTTTGCCACTAAAATAGGGTAATTAAAAACTTCTTTATGATTTTATAGTTTCAATTATTTTATCTTTGTCTTCATGGAGCAGTTTTTGCTTAGGGGTTGCAGGCAAAGATCCTGAACAAAGGCAAAATGGAATAAAACTGTAATTTGTTAGCCCTATAAATTTGAGCAAGTTACATAACTTCCTCTTTCTCATTTTCTTTATGTGTAAAGTAAGGCTATATATCTAACTCAGAGTTACTGTAATGAGCAAATCAGATAATGTGTTAAACAGTGAATGTAAAGGTTTGCAGACTTTATCTAGATTCTCCCATAATACGAACAGCAACAGATTCTCATAACATCCAGCTAACACACTATATATGTACATCCCATGTAATACCTGGTGCAAAGTGCCTAATAAATTTGGACGATGTCTTTGCTTTATTAGAATATATACTATTTAAAAACTTCCCTCCTTGTTAATGTTAATATTATAAGACTTTATGGATAAAGTATAAAAACATTTTATTCACTGTGTAACACAAAATGCAAACATAGATACTGAAACTTCATTCTAAGAACATGCCTTTTCAGTGTCAGAGCAATGTGCCAACAGTAACAAAAATGTAGATATTACAAGAGAAAAACTCTAGCCTTTTGAAATTACTAACTCTTCTGTATGAAACAGAGAAGCATATTTTAAAATTTAGGGTAGAGCATAAGACTGTAACATGTTACTGCTACATGATACTCTGCAGGAATAAGCACTTTCTCCAGGCAAGTAAATTTTATCATTCACCACTGAGGGGTGCTGTAACCTAGGAAAAGTTTAATGCCTCAAGGTTATTTTGAAATTTCAACATAATTTTAAAACACTCATTTCAATAACTATCATGTACATCTTAAATTAACTTAATAAGCATACCCCAATTCTCTTTGGAAATCTAAAGAATAAGAAGGCTCATTGTATCTATACAATCATATAGAAGTATCCTCATACTTCTTCCATGCTTTATTTTTCTCCAGAAAACCTATTTAACATACTATATATTTGACATTTGTTTAATCTTTATGTATTTTGTTTGATGTGTTATATATTTTGCTCATTAATCTTTACTCCCAAGTGTGTATAGCCAGGGTAATAGGCTCCACAAGGAACAGATCTGTTATCTGTTTTAAGAACACTTTATTTCCAGTGTCCAGAATGCTGCCTAGGACATAATTCATGCTATGTGACTAGATACTGCTGAATGAATGAACAAATGAATAAATAGTGGTTCACATATTTGAAAATTTAAAAAGACCTCATTAGATAATATCAAAGACAGCAAATTACTACTACTTACTATTGAAAGTGAAATGTCTGGCAATACTTAAATAGACACTGTCTAAAAATATTGAAGAACAACTCATTAATTCCATAGATGGCTATACAGATTTTATGAGGTTGACTTCTTTAATATACATTTGCATAAGATGTCTCTTAAATGATCTGACTGGAATGGGGGCTGTATAATTAAAAGAAAAAGTAAATACTGACAACAAAGAAACTTAATTTTGTTCAGTATCTGCTAAACTGTTTCAATTAATAGTTTTAATGGGCTCTCCTTCTAATATATTTTTATTAATATTATTTTCTCACATAATCCAGACCCATGTTGTATCATTAGTGAATTATAATTTCTTTTAAATGAAATTAATACTTAAAAGATGACAGATAAAACCTGAATGTAAAATCCTTCCAATCTTTTAAAGCACATTATCCACATCACATCTGAGTAGTTATTTTTTTAAATTGATTTTATTGGTACATTTTATACATACATTATGATCACATTCAACACTGAAAATCTGTATCTGTTAACAGTAGTTCTTTAGCACTTCACTTTTAACAACTCTTTCAAAAGTATTGAACAGTTCATGAAATAACCTTTCAAACATTATTTCGTTGAGTTATGAAATACCTCATTAAGTTATATAATTGTAGTAATAGTTCAACAGCATCAAAAGGTCTTATAAGGGATCAAACATCATTTATAATTTACTGATGAGAACACAACTGTATAGAAGTGTATCAGAGAACTGCCTATCACAAGCTGACACATGTGGGCTTAAAGCTGGAAAGTTTTAGAAATAAAGCAGACAGTATGAGATAACCCATATAAATTGATTAGTAGTTGAACAGAAGAGCTTCAAATGTAATGCACATGGCTTGTTCACATCCTACTTCCTTGATACTATGTTCTACTTTTTCTTTTTTCATATAGTCGATGGCCATTACTAATGTATTTCTCTCTAAAAAGTAACCCTTAAAGGTCTTTTAACTGTTCACTAAGTTGAACTATAAACATTCATTCACTTATTCCTTCAAGAAATGTGAATTGAGAAACTACTACTCAAAAGGTATTATAATCCTCATCATCATCTTAGGTAAACTAATGATTACTAGTAGATATAAAGATAAATGATAAAGATAAAAATATCCCCCTACTATGGGCCAGGGATTTAGCTCAGTGTTTTGCTATAGTGCTTAAGCTACTACTCATGGGGTAAATCTCCTGCCTCAGCCTCCCAAGAAGCTGGGACTAAACAGATGTGAGGCCACACCTAGGCCCATACTCACGATTACTATATTTCACTGCCTATATTTTCTTGGTGGTACTGATGATTAAACACAATATGTTTTTAAGGCCCTTGAGCCTGCAAAGTGCAGTGGCCACTGAGTTTAATCCCTGGCCACCATCTGTTTTTTCTAATCCCAAATCAACAAACATTTATTAACATTTGCTTACTACTCACCTCAGATTCTAGAATATGCAAATTAATTGAAGTATTAACCTACAGTTTTGTGAACGCAAATGCAGAGCATATACTCCATTTTTTTTTTTTTTTTTGAGACAGGGTCTCGCTTTGTAGTTCAGGCTAGCCCTGAGCTCACTATGTAGCCCAGGCAAGCCTTGAACTCAGAAATCTTCCTGTCTCTGCCTCCCGAGTGCTGGGATTACAGGCATGAACCACCACGCCTGGCACTGTGGTATGTGGTATTGATGGCTGGTGGGCGTGAGTCACCACGCCCAGCATTCTATGTGGTCACCGGGATCGAACTCAGGACCTTGTGCTTGCAAGGCAGGCGCCGGAACCACTAAGCTAAATCTCCGGCCCATATACTCCATTTTTAAATATTTTAAAGGTCATTCATGATTTCATTCAACAAATGTTTAAATGAGTATATATAAGAAGCACCACACTAGAGGATGAACAAATAAAAAGATGAATGTGGTTTTATCATCATGTCCCAAACAGAATATATACAGTACACACATAACTTGGTTTCAAAGGCACAATTCAACAAAACATTTCTTATAAATAATTCTATTAGTTATCATCTCAAAACTTAATTTTCTTAAAGCAACATTTGTACCAACAAAATGCTCCTGTACCTTAATTTTATATATACTTATACATATATATATTAAATATATATATATGTAAAGTAAGATATGTTCAAGGTAAAGAAATGTGCCATTAGCTTACATTTTCTATGACAAATGTCCATTCTTTATCTTCAAATTCCTCTGCATGAGGGTCCTATAACAAAGACAAAATATGAAATGCTTTTAGCCTGTTGATCCAATTAAAAATATATAAAACAGCTTTATTTTTGCTTTTACCAACTTTTTAGGAAATGACAAAATAGCCTGCCTGATATGATACCACCATAATTTCACAAAATTTCAGTTAGTATTATATAAATAGTAAGAGATTCTCTACTTTTGTTGACTCATAGCAGTACAGTCCATCATTGCAACTATGACAAGATAAAAAGAAACCTGACCAGAAGAGATCAGGTGAATAAGTACTAGGAACTTTGTTAAGATATTAAACACTCGCACAAAGCTCTGCCCTCATTTTTACAGCTGTTAAGTATTTTAAACCAAAAATACCCCTTGAAGCAAGGTGTTCTTCTGTGAAGAGGTTATGAAATCACCTAAAACTTCTAAGCATCAAAAGGAATTTCATAATCTAGATAAAAATGGCAAATCAGCATGAGCTATCACCATCCTCTTACTTCTCCTTAGTTGTTATGGTCTGTATTTGGATGTTCCTCCAAAGCCTATGTGTTCACAGGGAGATGACTGGATCAGGGAGGTGTGATATTTAATCAGTGGGTTAGTCCATTGACGAGTTTATAGCTAGTGAGAGCATGGTTGGAGGAGATGGCCCACTGAAGGCATGGCCTGGAGGAATCTATCTCCTCTCTTCCCAGATCCCTCTCTCTGCTTCCTGTTGCCACACCACGAGTTATTTCTCCTGTCCTGCCACCATGCCTTGGAGCTAGCCTATCATGAACTGAAACCTCTACAAACTGTGGTCCAAAATAAACCTCTCCTCTTTTAATATGTGGATGTTGGGTATTTTGTCTCAGCAACAAGAAATAACTAAGACACCCAATGACCTTAGAAATGCCCCAGAAACCTAAGAAAAGATAATTAATCCTACTACCCAATACAATTTTCCTCTCCACTTTATCTCCCCTTTTTTCTTTCTCTCTCCCTCCTTTCCTTCCATCCCCTCACCCCCCACCTCACTGAGGATTGATCTAGGGCGTCATAGTGAATCACATTCCCAGTCTTCTTTATTTTTAACTTTGATATAGTGTTTGCTAAATTGCAAAACTACTCAGGCCTGGCTCTAACTTTTGATCCTCTTGCCTTAGCCTTCCAGACTGCTGGAATTACAGGTCTGTTCTACCATGCCTGCCTGTGAGACTTTTATCTTCTCGGTTTCAGTTTACCATTCTGTTAAATAGAAGTAAAAATAAAACCTATATCATGAATCAGATACCACAAGAACTAGGACACGGTCAGTGCTTAATAAATATTTTCTATTACTGTTATTTCAGTACTAGAGCTATGCTTCATTCCTTAACCAAAAGACAGGCTAAAAGGATACTATGATCTCTCCCCTCAGTATATGCGCTACATTTAATTAATTACCTGATCTCTAAAGTAGCAGTTTGTATCCTAAATCCACCCTTCAGCCTTTATTTACAGAAATTTTTCTCTATAAACTTACTTCATGTGAAGATGGGTTTTCAGTTTGCTTTTTTCTTCTACTATATTTTACCATTCCTCTACCTACCACCAATGCAACTTCTTTCAGCATATTTTAGCCCATGTATGTGAATTTACTCATTAAAAAGTTGCCTCAGTACAGCTCTAACTGTATAAAACAGCCATTATTCTCTTGTACTATCAAACTGAATGGAAGACTAATTAATTGTAAAAATGCTAGAGTCACTTAACCTTGATCTAGCCTAGACACAAACTCCACTGTGGCAATAAAAACAGAAGAATTAATCATAAATAAGTATTGGAAATATGTGGGACATAAGACCCAGTGGACAAACATTTAAATAACGAATAATGAAAGTACTCTGTCACCTATGAAACATAAGTAAATAAATTCTTCTAAAAATAAAACTTACCTTAAATAGTGTTACAGTGATTTCAATGTTTTCAGGAACAGGCCATACAACAACACCACGGTATGGATTTTTTATTCCAGGTTGCCAGCTGTGAGCCTATCAGAATAAAAATGACAGTACTGATAGGAAGTACAGAAAATGTAATGTTAGTAATTTAACAAAAGTCTACTGGCATTGCTTATCTATCACTAAAACAAAATGATTAGCCAAATAAAACTTTTCAAGCATTAGGCTTGAGCCATGATAGTCATATCACTTGAGAACTATATGTTACCACCTATAAGCTTGCATGCCCACTAACACATATATACAAAAATGAGGTGCCTAATGTTTTCAAAAGCTACTATTTCTCATTAGATAAAAGTTTTATCAGGAGAAAAAAAAATTTTTTTGAGATAGGGTCTTGCTTTGTACTTCAGGCTGGCCCCGAGCTCGCTATGTAGTCTAGGCAAGCCTTGAACTTAGCAATCCTCCTGCCTCTGCCTCTGCCTCCCAGTGCTGGGATTACAGGTGTGAGCCACGATGCCTGGCATTGTGGTGTGTGGTACTGATTGCTGATGGGTGTGAGTCACCATGCCCAATTTTGTTGTATCTGGTTACCAGGGATGAACCAGGGACCTTGAGCTTGTTAGGCCAGTGCTGGAACCACTGAGCTATCTCCTGCCCCAGGAGAAATATTTTTTAAATCATTCTGATTAAAACTTTAAGGCAAATCATCCTTTAAAAAACTCAGGTATAGGGCCAGAGGGTTAGCTCAGTGGTTCCGGCGCCTGCCTCGCAAGCGTAAGGACCTGAGTTCAATCCCCCCGGTTACCACATATAATGCTGGGCGTGGTGGCTCACACCTGTAATCCCAGCACTCGGGAGGCAGAGATGGGAGGATTGCTGAGTTCGCGGCGGCTTGCCTGGGCACCATAGTGAGCTCAGGGCCAGCCTGAACTACAAAGCAAGACCCTGTCTCCAAAAAGCAAAAAAAAAAAAAAACTCAGGTATAGTGGCATATGCATGTAGACCCAGCTACTGTACAGGTAAGGCAAAAGGAATACTTAAACATCTGAAACCAGAAAGAGGAAGAAAAGAAGGAGAGAAGGGGGAAATTTTACAGCTAGTATGTCAGATGGAAGTAAAGTGTCACAGAGAATAATAAGGGGCAAGAGAAAGGATTTCCCAATACAGTAGTCAGAGAAGACTTCTCTGAGAAGATCAGTGTGGAGATTCCACAAAAACTTAGGATTAGAGGTCCCATTTGACCCTATTATTCCCCTCCTGGGGATATACACAAAAGAATTACAAGATTCATATCACAGCGACATATGTGCACCTACGTTTATAGCAGCTCAGTGATAGCTAAATATTGGAAACAACCCATATGCCCATCAACTGGAGACTGGATAAAGAAGATGTGGGGTTTTTTTATAAAATGGAGTACTGTACTCTCTTCAGCAGCACATATACTAAAATGGAGTATTACTCTGTCATAAAGAATAATGGTTTGAGGCATTTATACTCAAACGGACATACCTGAAGGACATACTCACAAGTGAAATAAATAGGTCGCAGATGTGTAAACATCTTTTCTCTGGTATGATAAACTAAAAATGTATATGAGTTCTAGAATGCATGATAGATAGTATAAAACAGTAAATGTTCAAAGGGAAATAGGGTTTAGGGTTAAGTAATGAGGGGAAAGAAAAAAAAAGTTGATGGTTAGCCAGTCTTGGTAGCTCAAACCTGTAATCCCAGCACTAGGGAGGCAGAGCCAGGAGGATTGCTGAGCTCGAGGCTTGCCTGTGCTACATAATGACCTCAGGACCAGCCTGAACTACAAAACAAAACCCTGTCTCAGGGGCCAGAGATTTAGCTCAGTTTTTCCAGAGCCTGCCTCGCAAGTGCAAGGTCCTGAGTTCGATCCCGGTAACCACATATAATGCTGGGCATGGTGATTCACACCCACAAGCAATCAATACCACATACCACAGTACTGGGCATGGTGGCTCACACCTGTAATCCCAGCATTTGGGAGGCAGAGGCAGGAGGATTGCTGAGTTCCAGGCTTGCCTGGGCTACATAGTGAGCTCAGGGCCAGCCTGAACTACAAAGTGAGACCCTGTCTCAAAAAAAAAAAAAAAAAAAAAAACCCTATCTCAAAAAAAAGGGGTTGGGGTGGGGATTTAGCTCAATGGTTTCAGTGCCTGCCTAGCAAGCACGAGGTCCGTGGTACGATCCCCAGAAACCTCCCCAGAAACCACATATAACAATACTGGGCCTGGTGGCTCAAACCCACCATCAATCAGTACCACATACTACAAATGCCAGGCTTGATAGCTCAAGCCTATAATACCAGCACTTGGGAGGCAGAGACAGGAGGATTGCTGAGTTTGAGGCTTGCCTGAGCTACATAGTGAGCTCAGGGCCAGCCCGAACTACAAAGCGAGACCCTGTCTCAAAAAAAAAAAAAAATTGATGGTTAATAAAAGACAACAAAGCTGTATGTATAAGGGTGGGGAGTTGTAAGGTGGGTAGGGGAAGGGGAGAAATGAGAATTAAGTCATGTCATATACTGTACAAGTTCTCAATGTTGAGCATAATCGTGATGTGTATATATAATGTACCAATAAAGATTCAAATTTAAAAAAATAAAATTGTACCAATAAAGAATTCAATTTAAAAAAATAGAATAATATAGCACAGTGGTACCTCAGTTCATGAACGTTTTTGTTTGGGAGCAATTTGGTTTGAAAACAAGAGTGTTTGGCAAAATTTGTTTTTGTTTACAAACTACATCAGGTGACAAATATGACTACAGCCATCTTTCCAATATAGACACAAATGTAGCCATCTTTTCCAAAATCATGAAACAAATTAAATTCCTGATCTGAAGGACCCCTGTAAATGAAGTATTAGCCAGAGCAACAAAGCAAGAGAAAGAAATAAAAAGGATATGTACAGAAACAGAGATGCAATAAAAAACTATAGTACTTTGAAAATAGACTTTACAGAACATCAGAAAATGGAAATATATCCCATTCCCAGATAGGTAAAATCAGTACATATAGTCAAAATAACCATGCTTCCAAAACTAATATACACATTTATAGCAAACCCAATCAAAATAGTAAGGACATTCTTCATAGAAGTAGCAAAAACAACCCCAAAATACAGATGGAACCAGAAAAGACCCAAAATAGCAAAAGCAATTCTATCCAAGAAAAGCAAGGCAAGAGGCATCACAATCTTCAACTTTAAGATATATAACAAAACTACAGTGAAATTGTACCAATAAAATCAATTAATTTTTTAAAAAAGCAGCATGGTATGGCACAAAAAAAGGCACATGTATCAATGGAACAAAACAAAGGACATAAAAAAAACATAGTGCATTCACCCCTTTAACAACTGGTATTGGGAAAACTACCTATCCACATGCACAAGATGAAGCTAGACCCATATCCCTTTCCATGTATTAAATTAAAATCAAAATGGGTGAAATATCTAAATGTTAAAGCAGAAACAAGAAACTGCTAAAGACATAGATATAGTCAAAGGGTATCTGAACAGAATTCCAATTCCATAAGAAGTAACATCAAAATTGAACAAGTGAAATCATAACACATTAAAAGGCTTCTGTATAACAAAAGAAACAACAGAGTGAATAATCTACAGAATAGGAAATATTTTTGTTAGTACCTTAGAAAAGGGACCAAATTCTAGACTACAAAAAGAATTCAAAAAATTAAATACCCCATTCATCTGTTGAAGGATATATAGAGTACTATATGTCCTATAAAGACTCAGTCAAAAAGTAGGGATCTATTTAGATGACCATATAGCTTTTGTCCTTGAATCTGTTAATATAGTGTATTACATTTATTGATTTACATATGTTAAACCAGCCTTGCATCCCTGGGATAAATCCAACTTGATCAGGGTATATGATTTTCTTGATAACTCTCTGTATTGTTTCCCAATATTTTATTGAGGATTTTTGCATCAAAGTTCATTAGAGAGATTGGCCTATAGTTCTCTTCGTTGGTTGGGTCTTTCTCTGCTTTGGAATTAAAGTAATGGTTGCTTCAAAGAATGAATTCAGAAGTACTACTTCCCTTTCAATTTCATTAAGAGTTTCAGAAGTAGTGGCATTAACTCTTCTTTAAAAGTTTTATAGAATTCAGCAGTGAAATGGAGTATTACTCTGCCATAAAGAATAAGTTTCATTCATTTATGTGCAAATGGACACACTTTGAGGACACACTAATAAGTGAAATAAATAGATCACAGATATGTAAATACTGTATCTTTTCTCTAGTATGAGAACCTGTAGATGTAAATGAGTTCTAAAATGTATGATAGATTTTGTGAAATAGGAAATATTCAAAGGAAATGTGGTAGGGGAAAGTAATGAGGGGAAAGAATAAATATGATTTGAAAAGAAAAAGAAAACATGTGTATAGAGGGTGAGGATTTGTGAGGTGCATAAGGGATATGAGTAAAAATGAGAATTAACTCGTGTCATATACTGGTACAAATTCCCCAATGTTGAGTGTGATTGTGAGCTGTATATAAAATGTAACAATAGGCTGGGGATTTAGCTCAAGTGGTACCATGCCAACCTTGGATGCACAAGGGCCCGAGTTTGATCCCTGGTGTCACAAAAAAAAGTAGGGAACCAAAATGAATACAGACTTCTCAGAAAAAGTATAAACGGTCAATAAATATGTGAAAAAATGTTTAATATCACTGGCTGTTAGAGCAATGCAAATTAAAACAACAGAAAGAATGGCTTCCCCCAGAAAGAATGGCTACCATTGAGAAATCAAATAATAAATGTTGCCAAGGCTGTCAGGAAAAAGGAAACCTTCTACATTGTCAGAGTGAATGTCAACTAGTATAACCATTATGGAAACCAGCATGCAGATTCCTCATTAAGCTAAAAGTAGAAATTCTGTTTGAATCTATTCTATTCGAATAGAATAGAAATTCTATTCCCCTCCATTATGTCCCAAAAGATTTAACCGTGCATAATCATGATTATAGCATCAAAATTTGTAATAGCTAAATCTTAGAAGTACCCTATATATCCTTCAACAGATGAATGGATGAAGAAAATGAAGAATTTTCTACACAACGGAGTACTATGTCATAAATAAAGATAAATCTGAGTCATTTGAAAACTGGATGCACTTCAAGATCATATTATTGATTCAAGTCAGACACACAAGTTAAAATATTGCAAAATATAAATAAAAGACAGCAATGAAAAATAGAGCAAAAGGGAAAGGAACCAACAAAAGGCAACAAATATTACATAGGCAAGAGAAGGGGGAAATGAAATAAAGATGATGCACACAACCAACCCCCCAAAAAGAATGTAATCATTTTGTATTGTTAACATGTACTGAAAAGACCAAAACTAAATTTGAAAAAGATACTCTTAAAAATTACAGACTTTAAATTTCAATTAAAAATGTGCCAAGGATTTAGCTCAGTGTTCCAGTGTCTGCCTTCAAGCGCAAGGTCCCCTGTGAGATCCCTGGTAACCACATACCACAATGCCCGGGCAGTGTGGTGACTCAAACCCACGAGCAATCGGTACCACACACCACAATGTCGGGCTTAGTGGTTCACACCTATAATAGCAGCACTCAGGAGGCAGAGGCAGGATTGCTGAGTTCAAGGTTTGCCTGGGCTACATAGTGAACTCAGACCAACCTGAACTACAAAAGCAAAACCATGTCTCAAAAAAAAAAAAATCTATTAAATTTAACAAATTTTTCCTTATGTAGGTCTATCATCATAAATAAAAATTCTTACAGATACAGCTATATGCAAATTTTGTAAAGTACAGAATAGTTATTGAATTTTTGACTTTCTTTGGTTTTGGGACGGTCTTGCAATGTAGGACAATCTTGAACTCACTGTGTACTTCAAAGTGTCCTTAAACTCAAAGTAATCTTCCTATTTCAATCTCCTGGGCACTAGGTTTACAGGTGTGTGTCACCACACCAAGTTGTTCTAGTCTCCACATACAAAACTAACTGGACTGAGGTTTTGAAAAATCCAACTCCTTTCTCTTCTGTGGGCCATAAAACAATTCAGATAACTCATCATCTTTCCTTAAGTATATCCCAAATTTATTCTCTTGGAATCTGAACAAATTAATCCTATGTACAATTATATAAGTGGTACACATTTAATAATTTATACATAACACTCTACTACAGAGAAGTTAAATTACCATTGTGTATCTCAACACAAACCATAAATTAAGTAATATGCAATGAACAGAAATTTATTTTCTTATAGTTATAGAAGCTAGTGAGTCCAATATCAAAAGGCATCAACATCTAGTCAGGGTCTTTTTACACCATCCCGACAAGGCATGAGGCAGAAAGGTAAAAAGAAATGAATTCCCTCCATCAAACTCTTAAAAAGGCAAGTGATTCATTCCATTTCATCAGCTCTTAAAAGCCCCATTTCCTAATACCATCACATTGGCAATATACAAATTTTCACATTCAACTCATACTAGCAACCAAATTTAAGATCAAAACTAAGATATCTATCTCTACCTCTTCAAGAAATTCACCTGAAAGATTTCAGGGCCTGGTCAATACATTTTTCAACAGGTTAGCCAATGAGAAAAAAAGAAAAAAAAGACCAAGAAATACTTTAAAATACTCTATTCTAGGACTAAAGAAGCTCAATTGTTTAAATAAAAGTTGAATTCAACATTTTGGTAAGAAATTTAGAAAGTAGACTAACCTTAGAAGACTTCCTTCGGCTTCTTCTCGTCCAAACTACCACCAGTTTATCTGGTTGCCTGCCAACAAGAAAAAGAGATTAAATATAATTTGTTATATTAAACCAAATTAATAAAGTTTAGTTTTAGTACTTAAAAAAAGGCAAACGCGTCATCTGCTTTAGATTTCACAGGCAGTTAAATTCACAATAAAGTTCTATTTTTATCTACAGATTTTGGATATAGATGTGATGTAGTTTAAATGACTTCATTTTAACCAAAAGACTTCTAAAAGAATTCTAGCCAGTTAATTCATTGAGACAAACCAAGTAAAGTATAATATTTACATTTGAATACTATTTTTTAAAAAATTGTACACATGCCGGGCATGGTGGCTCGTGCCTGTAATCCCAGCACTTGGGAGGCAGAGACAGGAGGATTGCTGAGTTCGAAGCTTACCTGGGCTACATAGTGAGCTCAGGGCCAGCCTGAACTACAAAGCAAGACCCTGTCTCAAAAAAAAAAAAAAAAAAATGTACACATACATTCTCACCATACTTCTAATACATTATCCCTTTGGATTTTGAGAAAATAAGCATAAAAGGGGCAATTCTAAAATAACTGAAATCAGTGGGTTACAATATTTTACATCTCTATATTTAATAGTCTTCAAAATATTTTAACAACCATCTCAATGACCTTCATAAACACAACACAGCACTGAGAAATGGGGGAGGTAGTCACTATCACCCCTTTTTATAAGCTTAAGAGGAAGATAGGAATAATGAAAACTATTTGACTATACAAATAAAGCTACAAGGTTTCTGTTGGTAATAATAAGCAAAATGGCATCATTCAATTAAAAAAATTATTCAAGGGCCTAGGAGTTAGCTCAGTGGTTCCAGTGCCAGCCCCATAACCACAAGGTCCCAAGTTCGATCCCTAGAATCACACACCACAATGCCAGCCGTGGAGGTTCATGCCTGTAATCCCAGCACTCGGAAGGCAGAGGCAGGAGGACTGCTATGAGTTCAAGGCTAGCCTTACATAGTGAGTTTAGGGCTAGCCTGAACTTTAAAGCAAGACCCTGTCTCAAAAACCTAAAAAAAAAAAAAAAAAAATTCAAAACTAAGTTACATTCCCACCAAGTGCTGTGAAGTCACTAATTATAAAATAAAACCAATGGCCTGCTTTGGTGAGTTATCTTACAGGGAGATGTTAAGAACAGTGGTCAGATAAAGAAGTATTAAATTACAGGTTAAAAAAAAGATGGCATTTTCTATTAAACTTCAGAATGTTAATCTAAAGAAATGAACAACTTGAAAATGAAAAACAAAAAGTTTTGCCAGCACACAGAAGAGTAAAATAAGATAACGATTCTGAGGATGAGGAACAGTATGACAATCTGACTGAAGGAACTAAGAAGATATGATGGCAGCTTAACAGAACTCAGTAAGCTGCCTTATTTGAAAACATGAATAGTGGTGCTCACTTCAGGAACACCTATACTAAAACTGGAGAACACCAAAGGTTTGCTGCATACTATGTGGATTATTACAGTAATTTGTTTTTGTCCCCTTAAATTCTATTTCTACAGTACTTTTACAGAAAGTAAAAGGGTAGAACCAGATTAAACTTTCTTCTCTACAAAATCATTCCCACAGATATTTTTATCTATGACCCTTATGTATTTTTCTACAGCACTGTTAATTAAGAAGGAAATTCCTTTTCTTGTTATAATTATTATCTAACTCTCTGTATCAAGACTGGAGACATCCTCACTTCAAAGAGGATTTATTATGGACAGGATGCCTGACATGTAGCTACTTGCAAACATTACAGAACCCTTGTATCATTCTTCCATCTCACTTTTTCTTTTGTTTGATTGTTTGACTCACTGTGTTAAGCAGAAGAATCATAACTGATGAAATGATTTCCTTAGTATTGTTCATTTCCAGTACTGTGGCCATGTCCATAGTCCTGACCCATTCTGTTCTGTCTACTCATTTTACAGAGTAAATAACTAGACAAGTTTATATACTTGGTATAAAATTTATATAATTTATATAACTGTTAATAGCTGGAGAATCCAACAAGACATTGACCTTAAATTACAAACCCACATTAGTGTCCTAAAAACTACAGTGTTATGCATGGGAGACCAAACTGAAAGTTTACAACAAGGGCTCAAGTGTCACTACAACATAACTTGCTTTTGTATAACTCCTTTGCCTTATAACAGATCTTCCTATCCCTGGGAACATGTTAAAAAGCATGTTCTAGGAGAGCTTCATCAACACACTTCTTATAATATACCCTTCAACAGCCCAAATTGATTCTCAAGTGTAAGATTAGAATAAATTTATTGATGTTTTTGATCAGCTTAATCCTTTTACTTATCTCAAAGTCCATTTTGGTAATGCCCTATGAGCCTGAGGGGGCCAATGTGAGATAACATGCATAGCTGAGGTCAGAGTATTCACACCCAAATTCCATTCCCACAATTAGTTTCCATATATATTGTCTATCTTGTTTCTAATTTGAAAATGCATTGTCTCTTCTCTTTAAACCATTGCCTACATTAGTTTCCATAGAAACTACACAAACTACACATCTGTACACATGGTCTGATCTTTAAACATAGCTCATCTTTACACCAAATGATGAACAATAAAAATCAGTGGTTGAGGGCCTCACAAGCACAAGGCCCTGAGTTCAATCCCCGTAACCACATACAAAGCTGGGCGTGGTGACTCACGCCCACCAGCAATCAATACCACATAACACAGTGCCTGGTGTGGTGGCTCATGCCTGTAATCCCAGCACTTGGGAGGCAGAGGCAGGAGGAGGATTGCTGAGTTCGAGACTTGCCTGGGCTACATAGTGAGCTCAGGGCCAGCCTGAACTACAAAGCGAGACCCTGTCTCAAAAAAAAAAAAAAAAAAAAAAATCAGTGGTTGAGATGAACCATGACCTTTTGTGGGGAATCCAACATTAGCTGTCCTAGCTCCCACTTTTCTCTTTAACTCTGTTTTTAGTTTTTCTTTATCCTTGTATCACATACTGAACAGGAAACTAGAGCCTACTACAGAGGTCTCTCATACGACTCATACTGAAAGTACGATCAACCTGTCCTTACAAGTTGAATTTACAAGTGTATTTAACTAAGAACATTCCACTTTATTCTAGTTTTAAACTTCAAAATTTAAAGCTTTAAACTTCTAATTTAAACTTCAAAATTTTTTCCTACTTAAATGTCTTAAGACCTGACTAGTTTCACTCTTTGCAATGATCTGTCCACACCCTATATCTGGTCCAGTGGTTTCTTGGCATACAAAATAACATTTATGTTCAATGAGGTGGTTTATAAACCATTTTACCACTGCACTACAACTTACCTTAGCAGCTGTATAATGTGTAAATACCTCATATCTTACCCAATAAACTTATTGTATCATTTTCTCTATGAAATTCTGACATCTTCTTACATTATCTTACCCCATGGGCTACTCAATTCCATATTCTAACCCTCAGGCAGAGGTAACTGTTCCTACTATGTGCTCCTAAAAGTTACCCTAGTCACACCTCCATTTTAATACTTTGTAATGTTTTACAATTATTTACTATTTTTATCTCCCCTCTTACACTGTCCTACTTTATCTACCTTATTTTATTCATTGCATTTCTACCAACTAAAAAAATCTGGCACAATGTTAAGGACCAATGAATATTTGCAAGAACCTTAAATTTCATCCAAGAATTCCTAACTGGTTAATAATAATTAATAAGCTAGTATCTATATAATACATTCTATCTGTAACTTATCACTACTATGCAAGGATCTTCATACTAGATGCACATTAAAACTTCCTAGAAAGCATTAAAACCAGAATCATGCCTACCTTCCAGCCCTGGAAAATGTGATTTAATTGGTCTATGTGCAAAACTTTTTTAAGTTGCACAGGTCATTCTAGTATGTAGCCTTGGTTGAGAACCACAAGATAATAGGGTGAGTGGTAAGCACTTGTCATATCTCCTGACTTGAAACAGTAGTGAAGCTTTAACAACAGTAGTAGTGAGAATGTCTCCCCTCTGCAATATCCTCCCAGTGCTATATGACCTGCTACCTCCTTTTAACTAGATTCTTAGCACATTCCTCTCATCCTTAATGTATCTTACTACCTCAGAAACAGGAAAAGTTTTAGCCTGAAAAAGCAGGAAGAGTAAGCTGGGCATGATGGTGCTCATCTATAATTCTAGCACTCCGGAGGCCAAAGCAGAAGGATTCCAAGTTCATGCCCAGCCTGTGTAGTTTGGTAACTGAATGAGACTATCTCAAAATAAATAAAGAGATAAGGGCTAGTAATAAAGCTCAGTGTGAAAAACCATTGTTTCAATCCCCAGTACCAAAAAGAAAAAGAAAACAAGAACAGTCTCCTAACCTGTATGCCTAATATTCCAAGAATGTAGATTGATAAATAGAACATAAGTGACTTCAGAATGCCCCCATAGATGGCTAAGAATTTTTGTGACTCTAACAAATTATATTCATTTTAAATATGTCCACTAAAAAAATTAGTTCAGCTTTACGTGAACTAATGGGACAGTGCTCTAAAATAAGTAACTTTCAACAGAAGGACACCAGTAACCATATAACTGGCTAACTACAATTAATATTTTAAGCATTCATGGAATGTTAGAAAAGAACCATTAAATATTTACTTGTATTCTCCCAAGAGACAAGGACACAGCAATTGGACAAGGTGAAGTTTTCCAATTATCAAAGAACCTATACTTATATAACTAACTATCAAAAAAAGGTCAAAATTAAACCTGATAGAGTTCAGGTTTCAGAGAAAATTATGCTAAATTTTCAGCCCATCATCTCAAAATCATAACCAGGTAGCCTTAACATATATAATACACACAGCATTTATAATGCTTATATGTAAGCATACTGTTTACACACAAAAATGGACACAGTTATGCTTCCTATAAAAATCTAAGATGTTTCACTGAAAAACTGAAAGCCTTTTGGTAAGCTTGAGAAATTCTGAATTTAAAAATAAGTATGTAATACTTAACCTACCCATAGAACAGTTACAACAAACAAAAATAACGATCTAATCTGAGGGTAGGATGCTCTATTTAAACTATGACCCTAACCTTTAATTTGGTAGAACAGGAAAAAGGAAGACAATAGTAGTGAAAGGAATAAAGGGCCACAATGATTCTGATTATAAAGCATTTTACATGTCTCTTCTTTCACCTGCAACTACCTTGTGTATCCTCTCCTTACTACAAAGTGACCTAACAGGTATGAAGATAAATTTAAAGAAAATAATTTCTCATTTAAATTTAAAATCTGTACTCTCTTATGTGTGAGGTGAAACGAAGAAAAAGAAAAAAAAAGCTTATGAAAAACCAAAACTGTTGCAAGAAAATTAGTCTTAATAATTTCTGGAATTATAAGTATTCAAGAAATATTTCCCTCCTGCGTTATTAATGTTATGCTGAGCAGTGGAGATACAAAGACAAAAGATAAGTTCTGATCTCTGAAGTTTACAATCTGGAGGGAACCACAACTAAACCAACTACCTCAGCATAGGCACAATGTTAAGAAACCCAGAAAAGATTTTTTTTAAAAAGGCTTAAACAGAAAAGGATCTACTTACAAATATCTCAGGAAACATATATATCAAATAAATCAACCTGTTCAACTGCAAAAATTAGATGACTCAGAATTTGTAAAAACCATCCTTTACAGTGACACTTTTTTTTTTTTTTTTCGAGACAGTGTCTTGCTTAGTAGTTCAGGCTGGCCCTGAGCTCACACTGTAGCCCAGGCAAGCCTTGAACTCAGCAATCCTCCTGTCTCTGCCTCCCGAGTGCTGGGATTACAGGCATGAGCCACCACGCCCAGCTACAATGACATTTTTAAGGTAAAGCACAACAAAAGAAAATTATAGAAAAAGTATAAGTATTTTCTAAGGACATGAATGAGGATATGACAATACTTAAGATTCATGTTGTTTATTTAATAGAAATTTTAATTTTTTTCTATAATATATAATAAAATAATACATTGGTAGAAACTATCTCATAGTGTCAACTGTGATTACTATTAGGAAATACAATTACTTTTCACTTTAGAAGTTGCTTTTTGTGCCGGGCATGGTGGCTCATGCCTGTAATCCCAGCACTCAGGAGGCAGAGACAGGAGGATTGCTGAGTTCGAGGTTTGCCTGGGCTATATAGTGAGCTCAGGGCCAGCCTGAACTACAAAGTGAGACTCTATCTAAAAAAAAAAAAAGTTACTTTTTGTATTTTCTACAATTAATTCATATTATTTTATGCTGGAGAAGGTATTTAAATGTATGGAGTGAGTTGTTAAAATATATCAAGTGTGGGATATGTTCTTTGCCTCAAATTAATATAAATATTCCCCAAAGTCTGAGCAAAATTTTGAGATAAGTCATGCTTGACTCTGCCATCCTTCCCTTCTTTATCTGTAGCCCCTTCAGTTCTTCAGCTATTCTTTCTTGTGCATGCAAAGTCAACATGGCATTCCAGGAAGGCTGGTCCGACCCAAACAATATCGCAGATGCATTTCAGATCACTGTGCATTTTCTTCTACATCAATCAAAATTCCCCCTTTACCAGGGAACTACAATGAAAGAAATACGGAAAACAATTTAATTTAGGAGATACAAATCCATAAAAGAGGAACCTTCAAAGAGATATAATATGTAGGAAAGAATTCCAGACTGAAAGTTAAGAAACTTGTGCTTTTTAGGTGTGAAACCAACAGACCTTAGGGGTATCTTTCAATTCTATAACCTAATTCATCAAATTCAGGTACTCCACCAAAAGTTCTAAATACTACAGTGCAGTGACTATAGGATTAGATGACACTAACATTAAATAATTAATGGTTTAGAAGTAAAATTCAAGTATAAGGTACTTATAGGATTTGTGTCTTCCTGCCTACTAACAAGCTTAAAGTAGCTAATATTACCAATAGCATGAAAAAGTAATATTTTTCAGGAGGCCATTCCCATGCTTTCTCTCCCACTGCCACCACCACTACAACCTTAGCATTTAGATGAGGCTACATGATATTTTTCACTACCAGAGAGTGGTAAGTAGTTGTTGCCACTTCTGGAGTAAAATGAACAGTAAATTTGTATATTTATTTTATCTCACAACAATGAAATGGAAAGGACTATAGAGTACAGAAAAAAACAGTCTTAAAATAGAAAGCTGCCTGGGCATCCGAAGAATCATAAAGAAGGTCAGTTGACTTGGAACATATTGTTTATTATGAGAAGGAGGCATAAGGAAAATACTTTTACTAGGTTAGGCCAAATGGATTTTTGGGTTTATCTACAATAGTAAAGCCACAGTGTTCTAGGAAACTCAGCTAATCGTAAACACACACACACAATAGTAAGTTACTATCTTGTAGTTTATATTTCAAAGTACTAGAACCAAGTTTAGTGATTTTATGCCCTTAATAGTTCTTATTTATATAAAACTAATGTTTCTAAAAATAAGATAGCTATACCTTAAAACTTGGCAACTAATATTCAATCCCCTGAGATTTTCCTAAGTTAAGAATATGAATAAATATCGTATCTTTTCTCTGGTATGAGAAATTGAAGTTGTAAATGTGTTCTAGAATGCATAATTGATATTGTGAAATATTAAATATTCAAAGGGAAATGGGGTTCAGGGGTAAATAATGAGAGGAAAGAAAAAAATTGATGATAAAAAGGAAACAAAGCTTGTGTATATGTTGCAGAGGGTTGTAGGGTAGGTAGGGGATGAGGAGAAAATGAGAATTAACTCATGTCATATGGTACAAAGTCTCAATGTGGAGTATAATCGTGATGTGTATATATAATGTAACAATAAATTAAATTAAAAAAAAGAATAATACCACATACCACAGTGCCGGGCGTGGTGGCTCACGCCTGTCATCCCAGCACTAGGGAGGCAGAGACAGGAGGATTGCTGAGTTCAAGGCTTGCCTGGGCTACATAGTAAGCTGAGGGCCCGCCTGAACTACAAAGCGAGACCTTGTCTCAAAAAAAAAAAAAAAAAAAGAATAAGAAGCCTTTAGAACCCAGAAAGTACATATTTTCACCCCAGACCAAGAATACACTTACAATGAGAAAAAAAGTTCACAATATTAACACCAAATTTAATGTGAACAGGCACTTCACAAAATAACAATGTTATGCCTTGTAGGGGAAAGGCTTTTCCTCTCAACTGAATATTTCATGGTGGGATGCTATGAATATTGAATTGAAAGAAGGAAAACTGTCTTATCACAGAAATACTCTGACTTTACTATTTCTCAAGTAATTATTTTTATCCTTCAGTAGGTACATGTACTTATTATACTATGAATTCCACAGCGCATTAATTATACTCTTTCATACTTACTTCACAAAAGTTTCACAAGCTGTGATAATTAATTCAATAGGAAAAAAATTGTCCAAATACAAAACAATGTACATATATAGATGTATATTTTCTCTGTAAAAAATGAAAGCCAGCCGGGCGTGGTGGCTCACACCTATAATCCCAGCACTCGGGAGGCAGAGGCAGGAGGATTGCTGAGTTCTGAGGCTTGCCTGGGCTACATAGTGAGCTCAGAGCCAGCCTGAACTACAAAGCGAGACCCTGTCTCAAAAAAAAAAAAAAAAAAAAAAAAAAAAAAGCCAGTTCTAGTACTAAAAGATGTAAGATAAATATTAAAATATTGTTTTAAAATATATATTATAGGGCCAGAGATTTAGCTCAGTAGTTCCAGTTCCTGCCTCGCAAGCGCCAGGCCCTAAGTTTGATCCCGGTAACCACATACAATGCTGGGCATGGTGACTCACACCCACCAGCCATC
>PVIC010025067.1:0-25559 GCA_004025085.1 Thryonomys swinderianus
GGCTGCCCAGTCCCCGTTCCCAGCCCTGCCCCACTTACTCATGGATGCAGTGCGCCGCTGTGAGCACCCACTGGGGGTGCACCAGGACGCCCCCGCATAGGAGCTTGGTGAAATGATACAAAGCTGCCTGCCAGGGCTGAGAATTCCTGGGACATTCCTTGCCTCCTACGATCCGGGATTGGATGGGTGGCACCGCTTCACCTGCAGGGAGTCAGCAGCACTGGGGTTGGCAGGAGGGCAGAGGGCCAGGCTCAGCGAGGGGCCGCGTGGCATCTAAGGTCTGTGGCTGCCGAGGTCCGTGGCCGGGCTGTGAGGACAGGGCAGGTGGTGGGGGAGGGCGGAGTCAGGAGAGGCCCTGAGATTGTGGGTTAGTGGCTGGCCGAGGTTGGGGAGCTCTAAGCTCTTGGAGCCAAGCTGAGCCTCGGAGTCAGGATAGGACCCAGAAGGCGGCAGGCAGGCGGCAGGTCTGGGTCAGGTCCTGTGGGGTCCTGGGCTGAGCGGTGAAAGGTGGAGAATTCGGAGCGGGCGTCCAGAAAGCAGTGATAAGGGCCCTGTGAGAGAAGACCAGAGCTGCGGGAGGGGATTTGGGGAGCTTGAGGCTCCTAGCTAGAGGACAGAGGCCTGGATTTGGAGTCAGCGAAGGCCACTCTGAGACAGTCAGCTTATCTGGGCAGAGGAATTTGAGGGTTTGGTGGGGTCCCTGGATTGTGGTAGAAACAGTCAGACTGAGAGAATTCAGGTCAGGGGCCGGAGGGTTAGCTCAGTGGTTCTGGCGCCTGCCTCACAAGCGCAAGGTCCTCAGTTAGATCCCTGGTAACCACATATAATGCTGGGCATGGAGACACGCCCACCAACAATCAACACCACATACCACAGTGCCGGACGCGGTGGCTCACGCCTGTAATCCCAGCACTTGGGAGGCAGAGACAGGAGGATTGCTGAGTTCACAGCGGCTTGCCTGGGCACCATAGTGAGCTCAGGGCCAGCCTGAACTACAAAGTGAGACCCTGTCTCCAAAAAGCAAAAAAAAAAAAAAAAAAAAAAAAAAAAGAGAATTCAGGTCAAAGGGTGAGGGAAAGAGCAGGGTTAAGGCTAGGAGTGGGGTCCTGTGAGGTTTTGGGGTCCTTCTTGGGTTGTGCATGAGAGGTGCTGGGGGAAGGGGAGGAGATCCTGAGAACAGGGCTGTGGCCAGAAGGGGACATGGCTGCAGGGAGGGCTTGGTGACAGTCGCTCTGTTCAGGATGAGGGACCCGCTGACCTGTTCTTGGGGATGGGTTTCGAGGTTGGAGGGGTTTGGGGTCCACCGGGAGGCAGTCCCAGGGTAGGCATGGAGAAGGGTTAAAGCTTCCCAGGTTGTGGCTGCCAGGGTCATACTGTGGTCTTTGGGGAGCGCAGGGCAGCACTGCCTGGCTGTAAGCCCTGGGAGATCTGGGGTGGAGTCCCGGAAAAGGAGCTGTTCTGAGGGCTTGAGGGCGGGGAGGGCTGGAGTACTCCATGCAGAGGAGCTGTGGCTGGTGGGAAGCCTGGCTTTGCCGCACAGGGGTCTGGGCGGAGATGAGACCTTTGTGGTGTCCCCTGCCATTTTGGGAATCAGGCTTGCCTGGTGGTGTTGGGGACTTGGTGGTGCAGACCCGATGTGAGCAGCTGGGGGGGGTGCACAGCTGAGAGCTGACAGCTGGGCAGAGAGAGCCACTGGGTGCGATGGGCTTTGGGGTGTTGGGAGCCAGGCAGTTGTGCCCCAGAGAAACAGAGGAGATCAGTGTTCCAGACACAGGTGGCCCGGGGTTGTTCCCTTTGGTGCTGGCCAGGGAAGAGGAGAGAAGGGGGCCCAGGGGGACGGGAGAGCCCAGCACCCTGGTCCTGATAGGCTGTGGGCTGGTGCTGGGCGGAAGGGAAGGACCCTGGGCATTTGGCAGTGGGAGAGGCAGGGTCTCCGCTCCCCCCATCCCCTCGCGCTCTCACCAGTGTCCCCCAGGAACAGGGTGAGGCCCAGAACCAGGAACCACATGGCGACAGAGATGTCCAGGGCCAGGCGGTGAGCTGCTCGCTGGGGAACTCCCTGGGGAGCCTTTAAAACCCTATGGCCCAGAGCCCCGCCCCTGCCCCGCTGGCAGCAAGCTGCTGGCCAGAGCTCCGCCCTGCTGGCGGGGCCCCTAGAGCTGCTGACACAGGGAGGCCCTGCACCTGGCCCTGATCCTGGGGTCTGGGCCAGGCTGATGGCTTCCCAGGGCTGATGCCAGGTGACCTGTGCCTGTAGGTCCTGGGACTACACTGTTTTGGACAGGACCAGTGATGCAGGTGCAGGGTAACCCAAATGGGAGCGTTTCCTGAACCCTGTTACAAGTCCCCTAGCCCTAACCTTCTAGTAAGGCCCTATCAGGAGCAATTCTACATAACTTTGGGGAAAAATCCTTTCACAATTAAATTATGATTAAGCCTAGTTTTCCCACCTGCAGGCCAGGTGCCGCATGTGGAGACATAGCTCTATTTTCCGGTCTGGTCCCAGCTAAAACCTCAGTGGCCCCGTGATGCTGTTTTGCTCCAGGGCTGATCGCATCCCCTGCAGACAGCCTGGGAGGGATAAAATCTTCATCTGCATAAGTTCCTCACTGTCGTAAGAGCCCATTCAGAGCCCAGAGAGCAGCCTTTCAGCCCACACCACACTGAAATCAAAACCTTGGTCTTGGGCCGGAGGGTTAGCTCAGTTTGTACCAGCGCCTGCCTCGCAAGCGCAAGGTCCTGGGTTCGATCCCCGGTAACCACATACAATGCTGGGTGTGGAGACTCACACCCACCAGCAATCAATACCACATACCACAGTGCCAGGTGTGGTGGCTCATGCCTGTCATCCCAGCACTCGGGAGGCAGAGGCAGGAGGATTGCTGAGTTCGAGGCTTACCTGGACTACATAGTGAGCTCAGAGCCAGAGCTCAGAGCCAGCCTGAACTACAAAGTGAGACCCTGTCTCAAAAACAAACAAACAAAATAAAACAAAACAAAAACAAAAACAAAAAACCCTTGGTCTTCAGAATGCCGTGATCCTTGCATCCAAAGCCCAGTACCAGTGCCCACATTTATCGTTCTGTTCACAATATGTATTTGGGGGCACATCACCCCCGTCCTGGCACTCTCTGATCCAGGAAATGAAAAGTCTGAGTCTCACAATGTTCTTCAGCATTTCAAAATCCAATCTCCCTAACCGTAGAGGGGTCACAATGACCTTCCTACATTTTTTATTTTTTCTAGATATGGGCACTTGAAGTTCATCTAACAGCCCAGAAATCTCAGCTGTCTGCCCTCCTGGATCGGGAGTCTCACCACAAATCCTAATTACCATGTTGACTTGGCCTCTGTAGTATTTAGATCTCAAGAACTGTACTTTGGTGTAGACACCGGGTTTGTGTGCTTTAGTACTCAGCAACCTTGTAAATTGCATTTTGGGGTTTCTGAGGAAATCAGGAACAGATTCCTGAAGTCTCAAGACCACAGGCTTCCAAACATTATCTTTTTTTGTGTGTGTGTGGTACTGGGGATCGAACTTGGGCCCTTATGCTTCCAAGAAAGGCGCAGAACCACTTGAGCTAAATCCCCAGCCCAAACATTATCTTGACTGTGGGAAAACTGGAGCAGCTCAGAGTTCCAGCCTCTGCTGAATGTCAGGAATGGGATAAGGGGAAAGGAGGGCATTTGCCATCCTGCCCCAGCTATTGGAAGCGTCGAACTAACTGCTGAAGACAGAGAAGCCACTCTGGGTACTGCGCTGTGTGGGAGGTGCTGTGATACAGAATATTCATCTAGGGTGAGGCTCTGTTCCGATCCTTTAGTCCTCACATCAGCTGTAGGAGGTGCAATTTTACAGACGAGAACACAGGCCAAGGGTGAGGGGGTCCCCTAATCGACATCATTCATCTGGACATCTGTGCTGAATACTCGCTTTTCCCTCTGGGTTGAAGTGGAGGGTGAGACAGGCCAGCCCACTGTGTTAGCAGCATTTCCACATATACTTTGGGAAAAACTCATTTCATAATTAAGGTTTGAGGATAGCTGTAAGGCCTGAGGTTGCCTAGCCCGAGAGTTGGCTGTGGCACGTGAACAGGTAATTGCTTTGCCCCCAGGCACAGGTGAGGGCTGCAGGGTCCCGTGGGGCTGTGGTGCTCAGGCTGAGAGCATCAGCTGAAGACATCGGTTCCTTTAGAACCCAGGAGTAACACCAGAGAGAAAGTCCTCACCTGGGAAGGGACCAAGTCCTTGTCGCTCAGCCATCCCCCCTACCACCTGCGAATGCTTTGCTTCTTGCCCTCATCAGAATGAGATTTATATTGACACAGAACCTAACATAAGATCACCACCCCCCAAGTCACCTGATCCTCCCCACCATTATTGTTTTACTGGATAAATACTGGCTGGTATGGAGAGTCTTGGTCTTTACCCGCACTGAGGCACTGACCTGTCAGCCCGCCATATATTTTGAAATTACACAAGTCTCCTTTTTTTTTTTTTTTTAGCCCTCACTGTCCCCCTTTCCAGGGATTTGGAGGAAATTGGCCTCTCATACACCCTGTCCTTCCGTTCCCACCCAGCCCTGGCTCCATTTCTCCTTTTGTATGAAAGAAAATCACAGACGCTCCTACAGAAAAACTTGGATCTGTGCTGTTATCTTGGTGTTAAATAGATGAACTTGAGCCTGAGTTGGGCTTTAGGTGGTGCAAATCCTTGGCTTACACTGGAAGCTTGGATGGCTGTGAGGAGAACTCTGTCTGAGGCTGGGATGGGGCTGCTGACCAGCCATAGGACCTCTGCTCGGTCAGGGACATGGGTCTTTGGTCAGTTAGTTCCTTGTCATGGCTTCCCGGATCCACTGCAAATAGCGGCACACTTTGGTGTAGACACCAGCCTTGGTCGTGGTGTCACAAGGGACGTCACCCCAGGACACAATGCCCTGCAGGGCTTCCCCACAGACCAGGGGTCCCCCGGAGTCACCCTGTGGGGAGAAGAGGGGGTTTCAAATTGAGCAGGAACTTCCTGAACTCAGTAGTGTCCCTCACCCCAGTCATTTATGATGTCAGTCAAAACCCAATACGACCCAACTCAGTTTTACCCCATTCAGGCCTAGCCCTGTCCAACCAGTGGCCAGGCAACCCACCCGGTTTAGTGCGACCCCTGCATCTTCCCTGCCCGGAATCAAGCCAGACCTGTGCTGGTCCCCGTGTCCTCACAGCCATCCCCCTCCTTGTGTTGCCTGCATTCTCTCAAAAGCCTACACCTCTTCCAGCACGTTCCCAGCTCAGATCAGATGTGCTCCCATCCCCCACTTCAGCCTGCACTGCCCAAACAAACCTGGCCCTGTCCCTGTCTCCACCCTCCTCCCCTGCCCCAAGTGCTCCACTGACTGCACCCCCAAACCTGACCCTAGCACCTTCTCTGGCCGAGATCAAATGAACTCAAGCCCCTCGAGCTCCAGGGCCCGCCTCTGTCCCCCTCTTCCGCCAGCGGCCCCGCATGGCTCTGACCTCGCAGGAGTCGGTGCCTCCGCCCTGCACCGTGGCGCACACCATGGTGTCCATCAAGCGTCCTGGGTAGTCCTTGTTGCAGGACGCTTGCGAGATGACGCTGATGTTGGCACAGTGCAGGGTGTCTGGGAGCGTCACTGGGGAGACAGTGGGTGCGGAGCCCATGCGTCCCTTTCGGGCGCCCAGGCCCCTGCAGGATGGCGCTCCCTGAGGGATGGTGCCCAGACCCCTCCCTTCACGCACCTTGTGACTTGGGCCGTCCCGTTGCGCCCGGCTTGGTGTCCAACACCAGGCCCCAGCCAGATACCATGCAATGCTCTCCGGGGTGGGGGCAGCGCGCGGGCAGAGGCACGGGCCGCACCTGGGGAGTCAGGTGCACGGGCCGCGCTAACCGAAGCAGCATGATGTCATGGCGGTGGCTTCTCGCCTCGTAGCCCGGGTGTGGGATGACGCGGGAGATAAGCCGCAGCTGCTCGGGACCATCGCGCTTGTGCAGGTTGTGCTCGCCCAGGCGCGCTGTCATGAAGCTGGGGGGGGGGGGGGGCAGCGGTAAGGAGCAGACGGAGGACCCACGGGGCAGCCTGGGGCCTCGACCTTTGGGAATCTCGAGAGCCCATTACCCTTCCCAGAAATCCTGAAGCCAGTGATCCAGATTGTCCTCCTCCAACACCTGCAGGGGTGGGCAGCCCCTTCCCCAGAAGCTAGACTTCTCATAGGCCTAGACTCTTGCTCCTTCGGGGCCTTGAAAGATGGGCCCTCACCAGAGTTCCCTTCCCGGCGTTAGGGACTGGAGTCCAGAATCCACACCCTTCCTCACCCAGGGCTCCTGAACCGAGCCCAGGCTTTAGCCTCCACAGTCCCGGCACAGCGTTGCCTCCCCACACCCAGAGCCCCTCCCGGCCACACCTCCCCACCCTGCCTGCCTACCGCGACCAGCAGTGGGCAGCCGTCAGCACCCAGCGTGGGGAGATGAGGGAAGCCCCGCAGTTGAAGCGTCCACGCTCGAAGAGGGCCACTTGCCACGGCTGGGAATGGGGCATGCACTCCTCGTCTTCCAGCACCTTGTCATTGTCTAGGGCTGCTGGGAGAAGGAGTGGACATCACTGAGGATTGGGGCCTTCCCAGTGCACCCCACGCCTCCCTCACGTACTCTCCCTCTGTGCTTTTTATCTATGTCCTCGCACCTTTTTTGGGCAGTACTGGGGATTGAACTTATGGCCTTCATGGTCAGTTACATCCCCAGCTCTTCTACAAATACTTTATTGATATGAGTGCTTGCTAAGTTATTAAACTGCCCAGGCTGGGCTTGAACATGAACTCCTGCCTCAGCCTCCCAGAGTCCTGGGAGTAGACATGTACAATAATAGTCATCTCCCCGTTTCATAAGAAGTCCTTCTGGTTTACTCCAAAGTCCATTTCTGGTTGGCTTTTGCAGCTGCTGCCTGTTGTAGAACTCTAGCCCCTACTCTGCCTGCTGTAGGAGCCTGGGAGAGAGGGTAGGGAAGACCAGAGAGGGCGAGATGTTCTCTGTGCTGAGGGCAGAGTCAAGGATGCTGTTTAGACAGGCAGTCGCTTGGAACCAGTCACTCAAAATGACCAAACTGTCACAGCTATCAAGTGAAATGTGGCCGCTGTATCCCTGACGCACAGTCTTGGTTCCAGAGTCTGTATCTCAGCCAAAATCACTGTACCATGCAAGACACTGATGTGGTTTCCCAAGGTCACCGACACTCAGACGTGCGCAATGAGGCTTGCAAATGTGGGCACACAGGGGCCGGCACGGGAGGCACAGCCTCTAGAAGCACAGTGGAGATGTCCACGGGTGTCCATGAACATGGGCAGTTCAGATGCACAGAGTATCGATGTGGATGCAAACGCACAGGCCCCAGTGTGGGCCCTGACAGCACCCAGGCACCCAGGGTTTGGGCCAAGAAAGTGGGGCCCAGCCTTGGGCTCAAATCTACCATCTATGTGTGCAAATGATTTGATTTCTCTGTGCTTCAGTTTCCTGATCTATAAGATGGGGATACCATTTAACATGTGGGTGTTCAGGTTTTGGGCACAAGAGTGCACAGACCCAGAGGTGACAGCTGAGGTCAAGACTGCACTTCATGCACAAGTCATGCTGTACAGTCACGGTCATAGACACCAGCCGGGGCACAGCGTGGAGCCGCCCGACCAGGGGACAGATGCTCCTGGGGCACAGGAGCACCCACCCTTCTACATGAGCTCTAAGACAGATCCATGACATTCATGGTCAAGCATTGAGTTTCATGTGTGAGTTTGTGCACACAGCAGGAGAGCCTTGCACACTCACCCCACCCCCCATCCACTGCCACAGGATGGGATCAGGCACAGGGACACAATCAGGGATGTTTCTGAGTCACAGCACCACAACCCCTAACCTGGGCGATGTGGCTGTGTCCCCAAGGTCACAGTTGTGCACACCAACACCCACACTAGGCTGGACTGGCCCAGCTGGACCCAGTGCCCCTCTCTGCCCACCAAGGTCGGGAGCTGGGCCCAAGGTGCTGCGGGGCCAGAGAATGCGGATGTGGTGGATGAGAAGTTAACAGAGGAGGCTGAACTTGTCCCAGAGCAGGGCGAGGGCATTGCTGAACAGCTGGGTGCCGGGTGCACTGGGCCAGTCTGAGCTGGAAGAGGGCGGAGGCTCCAGCTGGGGGCAGTAGGCAGGCGGGAGGCGGTGGGTAGAGCCCTGGGAAGGCTGGTAGCTTGGGGAGACCTGGCCCGCTCATGGCTCACGTTGGGGCAGAATGGTTAATGAACATCCAGCCCAACTTCTCCAGGGCCAAGGTGTCAGCTTACACTCATTTCTCCCAGGGCTGGTGGTGAAGCCTGGCCTGGCATTCACCTGCCCCCAGCTTCCTCCCTTGTCAAATGAGGGCCATGGTGCCCCCTGCATATGGATGTTACATGCGAATGCCAAGTGCCACACCTGGCACATGATAGGTGCTTGGCAGTGCAGGTTCAGCTCACGGGTACCAATGGGACCCTTACAATAATCCCATGAGGATGGAAGGCACTTGTTGAACCTGAATCACAGAAACATCAAGGAACTAGAAAGTGGCAGAGGTAGCATTTGAACTCAGAGTCTGTGCTCTTGCCTCTTCAACCCTGGGCAAGTGCTTACCATATGAATTTCCCACCTCACACCGTTGACTCTGCATACTGCCACAGGGAGGTGGTGTCTTATATGGAGGAACTTGGGGCCCAGAGAGGTAAAGCAGTGTTCTCAAGGTCACACAGCAAGGGAGGGGCAGCGGGGGGATTCAAACTCAGGTCTGTGTGTCACCAGAACTGTGCTCTCAGGTTGGTGGGTAGCTTGGCCGGGCTGAGGCTGTGGTTATTAGGTGGCCTCTGAGTAAGGGAGGGGCTGGCAGGTCCCAGGGCACAGAAGGTCCAGGGAAGGGACACTGGTCTCTCAGGGCCCCGACCTCAGCCCCGCTCACCTGCAGACATCAGGAGGAAGGAGGAAGTGAGCAGAAGCCACATTATGGAGGAGGGACCGGGGCTCGGCGGGAATCTGCGGTGGGACAGCGAGGACCCTGGTGAGGCTGGACCCCCGCTCCTCTGGCGCAGCCCCCCACTCTGGGAGCTTTACTGTTCTAGACACTGGGGTGGCCCCAGGTGGCTCCGCGGCCCTCAGCCCCCAGCACCCTGCCAAGAGCCCCACTGCTTTGGCCCAGGACCCCGTCCCAGCACCCATCTGGCCTCTCGGGTCCCCTCCAGCGCAGCACTCCCCAGCCCATCCCCAAGATCCCAAAAGGTATTTCTGTTCCCAGCACTGCCCACGCCCAGTGACCCAGGATGAGGCCCTCAGCCTCATTTCTGAGGACCCGCGTGGGTGCTTCCCACCTGCCAGGCCATCCCCCACGGTGTTTTCCAGCCTCCCACCCTGGGGGTGCCTGGCTCTCCATCAGACTGGGAGCCCCTGTAAACGGCCAGTCTGAGGACTCTGGATCCCAAGACCACGGATGCTGCGGCCTATCCCTCGGCCTCCCCCCACCCTGGCGCCTCTCAGTGGGGCTCAGGTTCCATCCTGTCTGTGTCCCAGCACTGCCCAGCCTTTAGCCTGGCACAGGGGAGGTGCTGGAGAAGCTGCTCTGAACTGGCTCAGGCCGTGTGACTAAACTCATGCTGGCTCTGGCACAGGGCTGCCGGCTGCGTCCCGATGCACTCCATTACCCTCACTTCTTCCAGGGGCTCCCAGACACCTCCGTGGCTCAGCGTCCCAGGCACGGATGTGTGGACCTTGCCAGTGCCCTTGATACTTACCCGGTGGCCAGTGTGAGACCAGATCATGCGTGCTTCTCTCGCCAACCCTTCCCAAATCTTCCTCAAAGATCTCACCCCCTCCAGATCCTCCGCAGCATCCAGGGCAGCTTGGATGCCAGAAGAAGGGAGCAGACACAGAATGCCTGAATTTATAAGCTTCCGGCCCCGCCTGGGCCTAGGGGTGCGGTGTGGTGGGGTGGGGTGGCGTTAGAGGTGGCGGGGAGGTTTACAGGCGGGACGCCTGGGTGGCTGGTGGGGTGGGGAACTAGGTCTAATGAGCATTTACTGGGCGGAAGCTATTGTCTGAGTCTGTAAGAAGGCATTCTCCTCCAGGGGCCGCTCCTCTGGGGAAAAGGGGCCAGTGTACAAAAGCAGAAAATTAGAGGATATCAAAATATAGATTTTGAAATGTGGGGCCCCGAGGGTGGGAACTAGAGGCTGGAGTCATATGTCTTGTGCCTGGGGTAGGGTTCTGGATTTTGGGTTCTGGTTTTGGAGCTCAGAATCTATACCTGACTCTGGATCTTGGGGTCTTGAGTCTGGCATTTATGACCCGAACTCTGGAGTGTGGAATTTGATGTCTGAGTTGGGGGTCTGGGTTCTGTAACTGGATCTTGCGGTTGGGTCTTGGAGTGACCTATGAGCTTGGATTCTGGATCCTGGTCACTGGAATCTAGAATCCAGATGAGGAGTTTGGATTCTGCGGTTTGAAACCTGGGACTGGAGGCTGAAGTCCTTTGCGCTTGCGGTGTGAAGCAGGGGCCTGGAGTACAAGACGTAGTCTTTGGAGTTTGTACTTTGGTATCTCGATTCTAGTGGACTCTGCTATCTGGAGTGTGAAACATGGAATTTCAAATCTTCCTTCCACATTTAAGAGGCAGCGCTGGAGATGGGCCCGCCTTCCCTGATTCTGAAATTGCTGGTCTTGAGTACAGGGTATGAATTTAGAGACCCTGGGCCTGGGGTCTTTATTCTGGACCCTGAAGTTGCAGTCCTGCATTCTGGAGCTTGAAATCTGGATTCTGTAATCTGGAAGCCAGACACCAACACTATGACCCAAGGCTTCAGGTATTTGAAGCTGGCTGCTGGTTGCCTCAGAACCCTAGAGGGCCCTGAGCAATTGCCTAGAGTCTAATGAGCAGGTCCAGACAGCAGAAGGGTCCTACTTGATGTCATCCGGCAGAGGACGAGACCTATTACACACGCACTGTCCCTCCCTGGGTCTGGAAAGCCATAACCTTTATGGGGAGATGCTCCATGACTGGGCTCAGCCCCTCTAGAACTACATGCCTTCAAAATCACTAGAATAACATACTTCTAGAGTCTAGGACCACAAGTCCCAAGACAGTCCAGTGCTCTAGGACCTTAGGCTGGGGCCGAGATTTAGAATTGTGAGACTCACAGGTTCAGGACCCCTGGGATCCCTGGGTGTCCCAGGTGTCACAGGCTCACATAGGCAGACATGGTGGAAATCCGGGTCTCCGGATGGTGTGGAAGCTGCTGGTGGAGGTTCTGGGTCCCCAGGCTGGGAGCTGTGCTAGATGGCTTTGCCCCTTTGTGGTCTCATGCATTCATGCTCAGTGTCTTGGGGCCTCATGACCGGGCTCAGCTTCGGTGGACCAGTCCATTTATGGGGTGCCAAGGGCTCCTCTGGCATTGTCTCGTGACTCTTCCAGACAGCACAAGGACAAAGTTGACAGAGAGGACACTGAGACCCAGAGAGAGGTGACACAGGCAGAGGTCATGCAGAAGTGAAGGGGCCAGGGTTGGGGGGGAGCCAGTGTTCTGACCAGGAATACCTAGCTGGTGTGGCCCCTCTCTGGGTGTGGCCGCTCTCCCTGGCACAGAGGAGCTCTGAAAGTGCTCCCACAGAGTGCTCTGGCTCACCAGGACCAAGCCCTGCCCATGCACGTCATGCCCCTCTGCCCCAAGATGGCCTCCCCCCTGTCCCCCATCATGAGCCTGAAATGCACCCTCGGGTAACCCACCCCATATCCGATGTCCCCAGCACCCTCTGTCTCACTCCCTCATGGTGCTCTAATTCATTGTCTGCCCACTGTCCACCCAATTGTACCCTCAAGTCCGCCCCATCCTCACCCCTTCCCTCCCTGCACCTCCTACAACTCGTTGGTTCCCAGCCCTTTCCCTTTGCCCCTGCCTCTCTGCCCTGTTGCCCCTGTCTGCTCCTCGGTCTGGCTCTAGCACAGCTGACCCCTCCCTCTGTATGGCTGGGCTGTCCCCTGTTGGCCACTGCATGGCCCCAGAGGGTCTGTCCCCTGCTCACAACCCCCTCAGTCTGGGACAAGGCCCAGGCCACTCAGGTGGAGTCAAGGTCCTTTGGGACCCCCAAGGAGGTGTTGCTTGAGCCCCCTGTCCCAGGGGCAGCCCCTGTGCTGCCACCGGTCGTGCCTGGCTCTTGCTGCCTGAGGTCTTGCCACAAGGTGTGGGCTGCCTCGCTTACAGGCCCCCTGCACACTTCTCTGGGCTGGTCCAGGCTGCATCAGGGCCTCAGCTCCAGATTCAGATGCCTGAGGTCGGGTCTGGTTCCACGACTCGGGAGACTCTGGTGTCTTAGCAGCTGGTCTCATCCTTAAACACACCTGGAGGGCAGCAGCCTTGACAATCTCCCAGGAGAACTGAGATAGTCCCTAGGAGGACCCAGGCTCACATGGGGATGATTGCAGCTCCACACTCATACACACACACACACATAAACCACACATGCACATACACCACACACACATACACACCACACACACATACACACCACACACACACCATACACGCACACCACACACACACTACAATACATGCACGCACATACACACCACACACCACACATGCACAAACACACGCACCACACACATGTACACCACACACACATGCCACACACATGTGCACAGATGCTGAAACTCACACTATAATACTTCTGGGGTCTCGCTTGCCTTTTCAGGGAAACCTATTTACTCAGTAGCTTGAGAAAGGACATGTTTCTCATAGCAGGTTTATTACTGGGAGTAAAAGACTAAGATATTGTTGCAGAATCTAAGGGACAGGGAAAACCGCAGGTGAGACCCGAGGATTTACTCCAGGATTTTAGGCACATACCGACCTAGCTGAGTTGCATTTAAAGGCTGATTCCGGAAAAGGTTGAGCCCAAAACAAAGAAGGGCTCTAGTTTTCTTTTGTTTTGTTTTGTTTTTTGGTAGTACTGGAAATCATACTCATGACTTTGTGCTCGCCAGGCATGCGCAGCACAACTGAACTACATCCCCGGCCAAGGTCTAGTTCTATGCAGGTGTTGAGGAGGCTGGGCTCCCCCCTGGCGTGTAACTTCGGGTTGGGCCAAGCAGACCAAAAGCAATTTGTCAAATGGTGGCGTTTGCAACTTAACATAGCCCAGTGGCCTTGGTCAGATAAAAACAGGATGTTATGAGAACAGGAGCTTATAAAACTTCACCTACAGGACTTATTGTACCATATTGCAATAAAGAATAGCAGCTGCATTGCTTGGGCTGGGATGCTTGGTTTCCTTTCTTTCTGAGTGCTGCCTCAGTATCTCTCTAGAACACATGAGGTTAGTGCCCCAGCAGGAAAGATGAGGGCTCTTCTGTGGCCCCTTTACCGCCCAGAACGGTCCACGAAGCGTGTCACTCCGGGGCAGCCCTTCCTTCTCCAGTCACATTGATGACCTGTCTGTCGCAGGTGCAGGGAGAGTGACCTTGCCAGCAGTCCTGTGCAGAGCTGTGGGTTTCCGGGCTTAGAGCCACCCGCAGCAGCACAAGCCCCTGCGCGCCCGCCATCCCTGGGTCTGTCCTGATGACCCCTCAGGATCCCAGGTCAAGGTGCAGCTCATGCTGCGTGTTCTCCCAGCGCTGAGTTCCACAGGTCGGGAAATCCCAGATACTTTGGTGTTGCCAGTCATGGCGCGCCAAGGCTGCCAGGGCTGGAGGCAGGCAAGGCCCACTGGGCTCCGTAACAAGGTGACAGCGGGGAGGGGAGGGTACAGAGCTGGGGGAGGAAGCCAGTGCTTGGGGAGGCTGGGAGGCTTTCTTCAAGTTTATCCTCATCCTCTTCAGCACAGGAGTGTGAGGTCGCAGTGGACTTTTCTGCGGGCAGTGATGGCAGGGAGGAACAGAGCCAGCAGCTTTGCCCTGCTCTGCCCTGCAGGGCCTGTGTGTGCCCACTGTGGAGATGCCGGCCCTGCCTTGCCTGCCAGGGTGCAGGCGCTCTCTCTCCCTGCTTCTTGCTCACCTTGAGCGTTGGGCTCTGTGGCTCCTTGGGCAGGTGGTGTCCCTGCCCTCTGACTGCCTTTCGCAGCCTCTGCCATTCTCTGAGCACAGCCCATCTCCACAACCTTCCCGCTCCCTGAAACTCCACCCTCGCTACTCTTCTGGTTCTCCGAGTTAATGGTTTTCCTTTTCTCTGTGTTTTTGGCTTCCTTGTTGTTCCTTTCAGATTTATTCTCTTTGTAGTGTCTTTGGTTTTTGTTTGTTTGTTTGTTTGTTTTTTTAAATATTGGGGATGGAACTCCAGACCTTGTGCTTGCCAGGCAGGCACTGTGCCACTGAACAGTATCCTCAGACCACTTTCTCATGTCTACACTTGAAAAGTTGACCTCTTTTTTCTCCTCCTCCCCCTTCTCCTCCTTATGTTCTTCTTCTCCTCCTCCTTCTCCTCCTTCTTCTTCTTCCTCTTCCTCTCCTCCTCCTTCTCCTTCTTCTTTTCTTCCTGGAAATGGGCACACAGGTCAGAACTTTGCACTTGCCAGGCACGCAGTGGCACCACTGAGGTACATTCCTGGCCTGATTTGTTTATTCTGACAGTATTTCAGTTTGTCCTAGGAACCATTTTCTGTCCACACATTTTTACATGTGAGTGGGTTATTGTCATTTGCTGGGGCAGACTGTTTCTAAAGATATCTCGAACAATCCTTCCCAGCCTCTGTGACTCTTTGCCTCTATGTTTTGCATTTGTTCCATCAAGAAGTAGAATTTAAAGACAGATGTGCTGACTCACAGGTGTAATTTCAGGTTTTAGGGAGGCTGAGGCAGGAGGGTTCCAAGTTCAGTCCAGCATAGGCAACTCAGCAATTCAGCAAGACAATGGCTGTCTCAAAAGATGCAGATAGGGATGGGGGCGTAGCCTAGTGTCAAGACTCTGGGCTCATTCCCTTTGAAATCTGGGCTCATCCTGTGCCTTTCTTTGACCAGTATGACATAGCCATAGGCAACATGTACAACTTGCAAAAATCAGCCTTAAGCCTTCTTTTTCCATCCTTCAGATCCCTGAGCTGCCACAGGCAAGAAAATCTTGTAAAAGAATCAGCCACTGTAGGTAGAAGGTGCTGTGAGACCAAACACGTGGCTGACAGACCCAGAATGCACAGGGTGCAGTTTACTGGGGACTTTCTGAGCAGCGCAGTCAAGGATAGGAGGAAGACAGGTGGACCCTCCCCTCCATGACATGGCATATGCAGCAGGCAGGTTAGAAGGGACTGTAGTCCAAGCTGGGCCAAAGCTAATTTATCCGAAGCTAACCTCAGGTGTGGGCACAGCCCTGGTGGTGAAGCCCTGTGTGCCTTTCTGAAGGCTTTGTGCATTGACAGCACCATTGGCAAATGTGTGAAGGAGACAGGGCCACACAGGGACAGTCATGGTCCTTGTGACTCGCGATCACTGGAGTCAAACCAAGCTGGGTCCTAAACTCTCTACCTTGGTGAGATAGAACTTAGCTGCCTGCTCAGATACCTGGCTGAGGCGGGGGGGGGGGGGCAGCCTGGGAGCCGCCAGGTGTGTCTCGCAGCTGAGGGGCAGGTGTGTGAATGAGGCCATGTGGGCCTGCAGGTCACTGCTCTGCCTGAGCCAGACAGAAGGACAAGGCCAGCTGTCCCTGTTGGACCTGCTGGCTGACTCAAGTTGGGTTGTGGCAGCAACATAACTGCTGTTTTAAGCACATTAAGTTTGGGGGTGTTTATTATTACATAGCGAAAGGTGAACACAGCACAGCTCTCATATTAAATATCTCAGCAGTTCTCTTGTGATTTACTAATTATCCAGGGGTTGCTTCGTAGTTGGTATTAAATTACTGAAAGATTTTCTTTTTCTTCTTTTTTTGAGATGGGGTCTTGCTATATAGACTAGGGTGGCCTCCAATTTACAATCCTCCTATCTCAGCCTTCCAAGTGCTCGGATTACAGGAGTGTACTCTTATTCTGTCACTAATTGATGCTTAAGCTTCCTTTTGGTGAAAGAACACAGTCTGGATAATATTGGGTCACAGTCACTTACTGAGCCTTTCTTCTTGGATGAGGGTGTGTGTATATTTTTGTCAAAACAATGCTGCATGTACAATTTAGGAGAGAGGAAAGGAACGCTGGGTGAACACAACTCCGCGAATGAGGTCTTGCACAGTGCCTGCCACTAGGGGGCGCCATGTGCTCTTCTGTTCAGAGAAGAAACTTAACCGGGTTTGGACCCCCTAAGGGGACTAAGAACAGGTTTGGGACTGGGCTCTTGGGCCTGGGGAGGGAAGAACTTGGGCAAGTGCTGCACCGCTCTGCATGCGTGTGTGTGTGTGTGTGTGTGTGTGTGTGTGTGCGTACGTGTGTGTTAATGTGCAGGGAGGGGTGGATCAGGGCTCGGATGCAGGGGTGCGCACTGGGGTCTCCCCCGAGTTGTGAGCACACGCAGCCCTGCGCAGGCTCGGGGCTGCCCTGAGAGGAAGCCCAGCCCAGCGAGAGGGCGACAGAGGAGGAACCCGAGTGAGGCCTCCAGGACAGGTCTTCCTACTCACTCCCGACCTGGGCACAGCTTCACGGACAGTCCCGATGTCCCGGGGCGTCTGTCCCCGCGCCTGGCTTCTCCCGAAGCCCGGGCCTCTGGCTCTGTGTGTCCCAAGATAACCATTCTCCTTCCCCTGGTCTGGATTCCTCCCTCCGCCTTCCTCTCTCGGCCCGAGGCCCTCCCCCTCCCCCTCCCTCCCCCCACTCACCCGTGTCCCCCCTGCTGCGCAGCCCCCCTGTCCAGGCCACTCGCTGCCCGCCAGCACCTGGGGAGCGAGCAGGGATAGGGAGGCTGCTGCGCGGCGCCCTGTGCTCTGCAGATGGCGTCCTCCCTCGCTCTCACAGGGCGAGCGGGCCTTAGGGGTCAGAAGATACTCAACAGCGGGGGCCCAGCTAGGTACTGATGCTAGCGCGGGGCGGGGTGCTGCTTCACCTCTGTCGCCACCCTCGATCCCCAGACAAGAAGTCTGACTGCATAGCTACCCCAGAACCTGAGCTTGGACTTGAACCCGGGTCTTCCTGAGTCTCTCCTGGGAGACTCGATCCTCCTGCCACTTTCTTACCGGGGCACAGGCGTCTGCCCAGCACACCAAACTCCGTCTGAACAGTTTCTGATTACAAGAAGCCACGTCCAGGACCGCCCCCAGCAAGGCCACGCCCACAACGCCGAGGCCACGCCCAGACACCTGCAGCTGGGTCCCCAGCTCCGGGTCTTGCAGCGCACTCCTGCAAGCACATCCTTCCCCATCTCCCGAAGCTGGAAGCTGTCGCAGCGTCTACACTCGCACAGCCTGGCGTCCTTGAGACCTCTGGCCAGCTGGCACTGCGCGGTCCCCTGGGTATTTCCCGCAGTGGGAGAGAGGCGCCTGCCCAGAGGGACACACAGGCCACGCACACAGGTGGGCGTCACGATACCTGCTCTGAGCCACAGGTGGTCTTGGCCCGGGTCTCAGGGCACACAAACTGGCAGCACACAGCGTCAGGTGCAACACACGCACAGGTGTGCGGCCAGTGTGGGTGTGGAATCCCGCAGATGGGACCGTTCACATAGCTGGGCACATGGAACCCAGCAGCGCTGTGTGCGGTCTGCGCGCTGTCTTGGCTACCAGACCTTTACGTCCGGGGATTTAAGTGGAGATTGGGCCCATGGGGGCTGAGACCTTCACACCGTCCCTCCACAGCCAGCCGATCGGTGAGGCCCAAAGCTCTCGCCACGAATCACGCCATTGAGACTGTTGGTGGGGCCAAGGCCGCAGTAAATGGGGCACCCCAATCAGACAGGGTGCCGCCGAAGGCTAAGACGCAGCCTCTCTGAACCTGGCCTGGTTGAACCCGCCAGATTAACCACCAACAGCGCACTTCTCCCTCTGGAATCACTGGGAGGATCAAAGGTGGATACCTGTGTGAAGCCCTCGCCTGTGCCCAGCACTGGGTACTGCCCTTATTATGTGCCGCACTGCTGAGCACTCACGTGTCAGGCCTTATGCACTCATCTTGTCCTTAGGCCGTCGCCCCGGGAGGGCACTGCCAGCCTCGAGTAACAGGGAGTGGGCTGGAGAGGGACCTCACTGGGTCTAGATTAGTATGAGCACTGGGGAGGGGCAGGGTGACTCAGCATCTCTGCCCGGGAGGCTGAGATGGGCTTCTGCGAACTCCTTCTCTGGCTGTAGCCTTTGGGTCTGTCTCAGGCATCGGTGGCAACAGTCTGCTCATGTTTCGTGTGTGCCATTTTTGGGGCGCTGGGCACTGAGCCCAGGGCCACTGCATTGAGCTACATCCCTAACCTTTTTTATTCACTATTTCTTTTTGAGCCAGGAACTTGCTGGGCTGCTTAGGTGGGATTCAAATTTGCAGTCTTCCTGTTTCAGCCTCCCACAGTCCAGTGCACTACCATGCCCAGCTCACTGTACTCCAGGGGCTGCTTCCCTTTCCTCTTTCCACCTGCCCACTCCCCCAGGGCCTTTGCCCGCTGTCCTTACAGGTGGAGCCTCTGTGCCCAGCTCTTGGTCAGGTATTCCAAAGGGTCTGCAATTCTACTTATTGGCAAAGAAATAAGTGAGCTGGCTTCAGTTCCTCAGATGTTGGCAGAAACTCAAGACTCCCAGGTCACAGGGTTTGAGTGCTCGTGATGGTGCAGCAGGCAGTGTGTGCTTCACGTTAACACCCATTCACTTTGCCACAAGGTGCAGAGAGGTGTAAGTGTGTGTGTTCTGTGCACACCGACGAGTTTGTACCACCGGTGGAGGTCCTAGGTTTAAGAATCCCACTCCTCTAAGAGGGTTACTTACAGACCTGCCCAGCCTTTGTCCCTGATAGAAAATATTGTCTTTATTATCATAGGCTGAAGCCTGACCTGCTCTAAACTTACATATATTTGTTATCCTACACAGTAAACAAATACATAGTAAGAGGGACAGTAAGTGAATCGGATCTCCTGACATACATTCTTGAGAAGAGTTATTTCTGGGCATGGTGCACACCAGCATTCAAATGGAGGCAGAAGAACTGTCAGATAGAGGAGGCCAGATGGAGCAACTTAGTGGCTTTGTTTCATAAGATACACAGCAGCCTTTGAGAATCCTGGTGAACGGTCTCTACCGCCGCTCCGATGGCACTGTCTATGCACGTCTGCAGGGCGACCTCAGCAGACTGTCGTCAGACTCTTTATCCTCCTCCACATCCTGCTTCTCCAGCCTGACCACGGTTCTGCCAACTGTGTCTGGCGGCAGCCCAGCGCCAAACCCAGGATGAGGGCAGGACAACGAGGGGGGAAAGCAGGCAGTGGACTCAGACCCCCGCGTCCTAGAGGAGGAAGAGCTGGAGGTTGGGCCCTTGGGCCTGATCGTATACCGTACAATGCAGGAATGGTCTAGGACCCCAGAATCCTGTGTTGCAAGAATAAGGTTGAGTTCCAGGTGTGTGAGAATGATACTTCTTGGTCTCCAAGAGGCAGGGCCTGGAACCATTGGCTCTAGGGTCTAGCGTGAAGGTAATGCGGATTCCAGATTCCCAGAGAGATGGAGGACCAAGCAACGCCCATCTCTCCATCTTTCTTTGCCTGCGCAAATGTGGCACCTGGCCTGCCCGAAATGCGCATGTGTGTGTTCGCAAAGGCCTGTGGGCTACCTAATGTGCCCTTTAGTGGCCTTACAAGGAGGAGCGCAACTGCTGCCTTGACGTCATTTTGCTGCTACTAACCCAGCAAGAGCACTCTTACCGCCCCAGGTACCCCAGAAGGGCTTCGCCTGTGTGCTTCTGGGGTGGGCCTCAGTATTAAATAAGGAGCCTCTGTCCAAGGGGAACCATGGCTGAAAGGTGCTTGAGCGTGGCCACATGTTGCTGTGGGTGGAATCTCACGCGTTTACTCCCAGGGCCCTGTCCTCACTGGTGACCCCCAGACACTGTGCCAACATCTGCGTTGTCTCAGCCATATCTGAACAGACATGGGCAGGCTGGGGGCAGAGGCACGGACCCTGGGAGGTCAGAGCTGAGGGAACGCAGGGAGGGGCTGTGGGCAGGTTTGAGAGAGCGAAGTTGTGCTTGGTTTTCTTTGGCCTGTGCAATACATTCAAACAAAATACGTGTTTGATGATGGAGACTGTGGAGCAATTGGAGTGGAAGAACTTGGAGTTAGACCAATGATTATACTGCCTTTGGGGGTCATGCTGTCAGGGTACTTGGGATGGCCTGGATACTGGCTGGAAATGAGCTTGTTTTGATGTTGGGTGAGAAATATGTTGGGATTGAACTGGAGCTGAGGGTAAGTTTGGTTTTGAAAGTGGGGACAGAGGTGGGCATTGGGTTGTGTTGGATGTGAGTATAGGCTGAGTTTGCCTTGGTTTGAACAGGGCTCTGAAGATGTAGGGGTCAGACTGAGGTAGGTTTGGCTGGCTGGGTTGGGTTCTGTTCAACTGGCTTGGGTCAGGTTTGGTAGAAGCTTGGGTGGGGATTAGGATGTGCTTGGGGACCCAGGGGGCCTTCGCTCAGATGGAGGCAAACTTCCTTCACAGATGATTCCAGGGAACCCTAACACACCTCTGTGTGTGTGTGCATGTGTGTGGTGCCTGGGTGCATCTCTCTGCCCTTCTCTTTACAGTCTTAGATTTTGATGACCTGCGTTCCACCTCTATCTCTCTTGCTGTATTTCGAGTTTCCTTGTGTTGAAGGACTGAGGGGAGATTGGATGAGTATCCTTCAGCGAAGCTGGGACTGGAGCTGCTTTGGTGTGGAGAGCAGCTGAGATGAAAACCTGCTGGAAATCCAGGAAAGTCGAGTCGGCAGAGGGCTGACAGTGCTCTCCTTTGTGTTCTCTTCTGTGGCCCCCATGTGTGGTTTGAAAGGCCTTGAGGAGCATAAATCTGGCTTCTAAACAAGAAAAGAAAAAGAAAAAAACCAACAACCTGGCTCCTGAGATCTGTTTTTTGATGAGAGGATATTGATCATGGGCCTGGAGAATGAGTGATAGGCTTGTTGGAACTCCACATCGTGTGGGGTCCCTGCATTCTGAAATGCTTAGGGACTCGATTTGGAGACTCCTATTTCTGGATTGCGAGTGTGAGGTGAGTGGGTCTATAGCACACAAAACTTTATTGTGAGGAGCCAACAGACAGGGAACTCGGTTCTGAGTGTGGAGTGGAAGAACCAGAGCTTCCACCTCAGGCTTGAGGCACTACAGGCCTGGCACTTTGTCCCGAGCAGTGTAGGGAGCAGGAAGTTTCGTAGCTCTGTGGCACTGGTGTTTCAGAGGGCACTGGGTCTCAGGGTACCAGGACTCTGCTTGGCCCTTAGGGACATGAGACTATTGTGGGCCAATCTTGCCCATGTTCCCATTCATTTTGAGCCTCTCTTTCTAGTCCAGGAGCTTTAGGCCCTGCCTCTCCCAGGCCTTGGGCCCTGGGAATGCATCCAAAGTGATCTAGTGTCTTTAGAACAACAAATACTGGGTCCTCCTCCCCTTGTACGGCACTCAGTGTAGAAGGAGATGTCCAGTTCCCAGGAACAGGGCGGAGTCCTGGCCAGCATGTGGGTGCCACTGGGCAGGAGCAGGGTCCTGGGGGAACAGAGGCTTTATAAGGCTCCACAGGGAAGTTCTTTAGTCCCAAGCTTGCCACCTGGACAGCTCTGTCAGCATGTGGATCCTGGTTCTGTGCCTTGTCCTGTCCCGATGGGGGACTGGTGAGTCAGTGGGGTAGAGGAGGAGGAGGGCCCCCATCCTCAAGTCCCTGCCCCCATCAATCCTTTCTTTCCAATTCAGCCCCTGGCTTCATCCTCCCGCCTGCCCTGCAGTGTTCCCAGAGCAGAGTGCTGGGTTTGTTTCCATTCCACACAGCCTGGCCCTGAAATCCTACCAGCACCTCTTCCACATTGGCAAACTCGCCACAAGCCTCCTTTCAGCACGCCTTCCCTGCTGCATCCTGGGAACTCAGAAAGCTCTTTTCCCAAGTCTACTTGCTGCCACAAGCCCCTTTTCTAAAGGAGCAGATCTCAGCCATCTCTTTGTGGTGCTCAAATCTAAGGACCTCTCGGTGAGGGGCCTGTTTCCAGAGCTCCCTCATTCTACTAGATCCTGCTGACTTTCCTCACCCAGCTGTGAACTGTCCTCTCTGGAATTCTGCCAGCAAAAGTAGGTTCCAACAGACACTCTGGTTCCCCCCAGAGCCAGGCGGTCTGTCTGAGACCCCATCCCTCGCCTGGCCTCAGCCTCCAGAAAATGCCTCCTCACTCCCTCTTGGCCCATTCCCCACCTCCATGGCCAGTCTTTGCCCAGGAAAAGCATTGAATGCCCTCACTGCAACTACCAGTTTTCCTGGGACCAGTCCCCAACTCTTTGTTTTCTTCAAAACCTCTGATGACCTACTCCTGTTGGTCCCCAGACTTCCTTCTACCCAGGGCGGTAGACTTGCCAAGCTTTCCTCTCCCCACAAGGGACCTCTTCAGCAGGGGCTCATCCTTGCTTTCTAGAACCCTTGTCCCTTCCAGAGCCCACAGCTTCTACACTGCCTCTTGTTCACCAAAGCTCTGAATGACTCCAGATGACCTGCCCACTAGAGCCAGTGCCCTCTACACCCCAGGTGCTGCCTTGGTGTCTCCTGTCCTCAGCCTTGGGGTCTGAGCTGCTTGGAGTGCACGAGGTCTCTGAATCGGGACCAGCCAGCAACCTGAAAACCCTGGGAATGATCCCAAATTGTGGCACCTCCCTCCACCCCCTGTGCATGACCTTGGACCCCAGCCCTGGTCCTAGGCTGCCATATCTCTTCATAAGGACCCACAGGACAGCTCCCTTGAATAGTCCCGCCCCAGGCCCTCCCGTGAGCCCCGCCCACTATCCAGCATCCCCTTCTGCAGATGCTGCACCCCCCACCCATCCTCGAATCATTGGAGGCTGGGAGTGTGAGAGGCATTCTCAGCCTTGGCTTGTGGCTGTGGATCACGGTGGCTCAGCAGTGTGCGGGGGCATCCTGGTGCACCCCCAGTGGGTGCTCACGGCTGCCCACTGTCTCAGAAGGTGAGTGGGGCTGGGGTGTAGCTCAGTGTGGAGCCCTTGGCCAGCATGTGCCAGGGCCTGGGTTCAGTCTCAGGTGAGGAGGGCCAGGGGCTCTGGGAGGGGCGTCTGGCCTCCATAGAACAAAGAGCAGACATCTTCTTGGATACTTCAAGTGGGGGCACCCAGATGGCCCCCAGAGCTGCTGGGCCTCGCTCTCTGTGCCTCCGTCTCCCTCTCTCCATCCCCTCGTCTCTGTGTCCCCATCTCTGACCATGTCTGGGAGTCTGCAGCCCTCTCTGTCGCCGTGGCCCCCAAGTCTGTGTCCCTCTGGTCTCCACCTCAGTCCCCTCACGGTCACTGCTGACCACCCACCCAGGATGGGTCCCGGGGACCCAGAGAGGATAGGTGGGTGCACCGCAGCCTGCGTGGGGCTCCTGGGCCGTAGAGCCCTCGCTGCAGGACCGTCTGTCCGCTGGAGAGACTCCGGGAAGGGCTGCTGAGCTGGGTGGGGCGGCGCAGGGAGGAGGGGGCGATGGGGGAGGGGCAGGGGCAGCGCTGACTGGGCCATGGTGCGGCCACCTGCTGGGAACCCCAGCTCTGCCAGCTGCAGCCCAGCTGCCCTCAGGCCCTGCCCAGCTTCCCACACTCCAGCCGGGGCCTCTCGGCCTCCTCGGCCCTCTCTTGGCCCCTGCCCCTTCCTGCTGCCTCGGATCCCGTCCTGGCCTGGTCTGTTCTGTCCCTGCCTGCCCGGTCTGGGCTCTTCTCCATCTCTGCCTGTGTCCTTCCCGCCTCCAGCTCTCTGTGCTCCCTCTGCTCCCCGCCTCTCTGCACTCTCCCTCCGGGCCGGGTGTCCCTGTTTCCCACACCGCGCGTCCTCCATCCTCCCTCCCAGTGTCTCTTCTCGTCTGCACCTCGCCCTTCCTCCCTCCTCTCTGTGCGCATCTCTCTTTCGGTGTCTGTTCCGGGACCCTGGTCGGCGCTCCCCTATACACCTCCCCGGCCCCGTGTCTGTGCCCCTTCCGCCCCAGCGTTCACAGTGACACCCAGGTCTTGCTGGGTCGCCACAACCTGTTTGAAGAGGAGGACACGGCTCAGCGCGCCCGCATCCGCTATGCCCTTCCGCACCCGTTGTACAACGTGAGGCTGGGTCCCAGGGCCGACCTAAGCCACGACCTGATGTTGCTCCGCCTGTCGGAGGCCGCCAACCTCACCGAGGCCGTGCGGGTCCTCGACCTGCCATTGCTGGAGCCAGAGCCGGGGAGCAGGTGCCTCACCTCCGGCTGGGGCAGCATCCAGCCCCGCTCGGACCAGAGTAAGTCTGCGACCGAGGACGAGCAGCTCCTGAGGGCCTCCTGGCGGGCGCCCCGGGGCCGCTGCAGCCCTGTTTCTTGGGCCCGCAGTTGTGCTGCCCCACACCCTCCAGTGCGTGGACCTTGGCCTCCTGCCCCGGAGTGAGTGCGAGAGAGCCTACCCCAACATGGTGACGGAGTTCATGCTGTGCGCGGGGCACCCGGAGGGTGGCAAAGACTCCTGCGCGGTGAGCTGGCCTCTCCCAGGTTCCTCGGGAGCGGGCAGAGGGACCCCAGTCCTGTGCTACGGGCTGAGAGCTAGCCGGGGTTTCTCTGCAGCGCTGCAGCCCAGCTGCGACCTTCACCCCCTGGTCCTTTGTCTCCTCCTCTCTCCTTTCCGCGCTCCCTCTGCTCCTGTGGTCACTCTCTGGGCACTCAGCTGGGACCGCACTGAGTCTGACCTAGGCCGGCGCCTCACTGGAGCCCCACGCCTGGGAGAGGGGCGCAGACAGGGAACCAAGACCCACGCGGCGGGGCGGCCAGCAGGGGGCGCAGGTGCGCGGGGCGGAGGAGACATGCTCTCGGGATCCTGGGCCTGACACCAGCCAGCGCCTGGCGCAGCGGGACGTGACCACGCGGCGCCTGGGGAGGAGCAGAGGTCAGGGCGGCCGCCGAGGCGCCTGGTGCAGAGGCCTGGAGCTCAAGGGCGCGGGTCGGGCAGAGGCTCGGGTCCTGCAGGCTGCGCTTCCTCTGCGGAGATGGAGCTGCGCCCTGCGCAGCAGCAGCAGGCGGGGCGACTCCGCGCTCCCCGCCGCCCTCTGGTGGGCGTGTGTGGTGCGACTGGGGCTGCTTGGGCCGCAGGGCGTGCGCGGGGCTGAGCTGCCCTGGGCAGGCTCCTGCAGCTGCCGTCCCGACCGGTGTGAGGCGCTGTGCTCCCAGCCGCTGACCCTGCCCTCGGTTGCGGAGCGGGGTTCTGCCTACTGTCCCTGGCAGCCAACTGGCCTGCTTCTGGGCACGGGTTCTGGAGTCCTTTCTCTGTTTTCCCACAGCTGGGAAGTTGCTGTTGGCGATGTGCCGGCCCAGATCTGAGTGGTGGGGCCCCCGGACAGAAATTGGGGCTGATTTTTCTCTTTATGTGTCCGTGGAACCCTCAGGGTGACTCAGGGGGTGCGCTCCTCTGTGACGGCGTGCTGCAG
>PVIC010025068.1:0-25555 GCA_004025085.1 Thryonomys swinderianus
GTGTGTGTGTGTGTGTGTGTGTGTGTGTGTGTGTGTGTGTGTGTGTGTGAGGGCTCAGTCATTCACCTTTCAGTTAACTGCCCGGCTACTTCTGCCCTCCCTAGCTGGAGGGACCCAGCAGGGTGGCCAGAGGCCAGCTGTGTGGGACCCTGGGCACCACCCGGGCTGGAGGAGGAGGAGGAGGGTAACAGCTTCCTCGCGCGCTCGGCCTCACCAGTGCTGTGGCTCGGTCTCCAGAGATGCTGCCAGGGGGCGCGGCCCGTGTGAGCCCGCAGGGTGGGAGCAGAGCCCGGCCAGGGAGCAGGAACGGCCAGAGCTGGAAAGGAGGAAGCCGGGGTTTTCTGACTTTCAGGGTTCAAACAAGCCTGGGGTTTGGGGCTGACCTCCGGGACCCCCGCCCCAACCCCGCATGACCTCCGGGGACCCCTGCCAGGCCCCTCACCTCAGAATGGGCTCCCGTTCAGCACACGGACCCTTGGGAGTGCGGACAGCTGCAGAGCCCCCCCGCCCGTCTGAAGGCTCCACAGAAACCGAAACAAAGGCCCCTCCAAAGCCTGTCAGCGAGCGGAAGTGCAGGAAGGGCTGGCTTCGTCTGAGCCGCCAGCCAGACGTTTACATCTCCCTCGTTTATTTGCCGGGAAATGGCTGTTTTTATGCCAGTAAAAGCAACCGCCACCCGGTGTGTGCTCTGGTTTCACCTCGGAAGAGCCGAGCGAGGCCGGCAGCACTGTGGGCCCTGTCGTGGGGGAGGGGGCGGCTCGAGGGCACCGTGAAGTCCCCGAAGCCCCAGGCCTCGCTCCGTCGAGCTGTGCCTCGGACTGGACCAGAGACAGGACGGCGTCCCAGCAGAGCCCACGGGGGAGGCTCGCGCCCGCATCCACGGGCAGGCCCCACCCACGCCACACAGCTGGGGGCGCCGCAGACTCCCGCGAGGGCATCACCCGCTGCCTACTGGGCCACGTGGCACTCCGCTGTTCCCTCCGACCCCAGCCTTCTGGGCCTGGCAGGAGGTCTGCCCACTTCCTTCGGAAGCCAGGGCCCTTTGTGTGGAAGGGAGGAGACAGCCGTGCAGAACCTGCCTGGAGAAGGCAGCAGCGGGCCGCTCTTGGAGCCTGTGAGATGCTCACTCTGACTTCTTCAGCAGGAAGAGAAAACTTGAGCTATAAATTATGATTTAGACTAAGCCATTAATTTCAGACTTCCGTGAATTTTTAGGACTTGATGACCAATTCAAAACCACTCAGGATTCCGTTCTGCCATGTGCTACACAGGGTCCCCCGAGACATCTTATTTCCCAAATTGTAGCTATGCTGTCTTAATCCACAGGATGGTCCTGTAAGGAAATTGGAGTAACTCTGAGTTCTCCACTTAAAAGCAAGTAAATTGTGGTTTTGCGAAGGCTCTCTCTGCATCTCACTGCCTGATCGGGGCAGGGCCGGCTCTTGGCTGATGCCCATTGGGTGTGCGGAGCTGTGCCAGGCTCTCGCGCCTCACAGGTGCTTCTGGTCAGTGGCAGGTGGCCTCGTCGCCATGAGCCCAGCAGTCAGGGTCCCCGGATTATCACCAGATGCAGCATTAATCAGCACGGTTGTTTCCCCCACTGGGAAGGTGACAGTGTCCGGATCTCGAGGGCCGCACAGGGAAGAACGTGCCTTCGCATCTCTGCAGCATTTAACGCTGCATCGAGGGTACACCGTGCCTTCTGACATTGGTCTCCTGCAGACTGCTAGGGCCACGAGCCAGGCCACCAGGCAGCACTGCCAGGCCCGGCCAGCCTTGTGGGGCAGGAACCACGCTCCCTGAGGAGCCAAACGTTACCTCCAGGTCACCACGGTGAAGCCCTCGGACAGAGCTGGCTGGAATCCAGCCTGGCGAATCATCATTTTATGGGAAAATGACTTGTTTTTGTTCCTTGCAGATGAGAAGGAGGAAAACAACTCTAGCTGCTTGCAGAGGAGGGCAAGGGAAGCCCATGACTCCCCAGCGGGATTATCAGCAGAGAGCTGGGACCGGCTGGGCCGGCAGAGCCAAGGCCCGAGGGCAGAGGCTTGCTCTTGTTCAGGATCCCTGAGTGCCAGGTTCTTAGTCTGCACAGGTGCAGGAGTCCCTGTCCCCGACGCTCGGGTCACGGGTAGCCATGGTGGGGTGTTTCTGGGTGTGGGGAGAATCGGCGGCAACCCAGAGACCTGGAGGTTCTGAGCTGCGTGTTGGGAAGCGAGACTGGAAGGAACATGGCAGGAGCCACGTCTGAGCTGGGGCTGAGCGGGCCTCAGCCCTATGTCCCAGCCCTCCCAGGGCCCGCACTGTAGGAGGGGCTTCCCGCTGAGCCACGAAAGACTCAGGCGGGAGCACAGGGCATGCCGCCAGACCTCCGTTTTGCCCGTTTTGCCCTGCTCTGTGCAACACTGTCGCTTCTCTTCCCCCTGGCACAGCCCTACCCACCCTGGTGCCAGCTCAGACCCCGCCCTGGGCCTCCACAGCCGCCCTGCTATTAGGGTTCCGATGGTCCTGTCTCTCCCAGCGCCCTGAGCCCAGAGGAGCCCCCCTCGACCCTCACACAGCCCGCACGTGCTGAGCACGGCACTGGCAAGCGTTTGCCAGGGGAGCGGCCAAGAGTCCACCCAGCCTGCAGGTGTCCGCGGAGGCTGTGGGATGGCAGCTGGGAAGCTTCACGATACAACGCTTCAAAACAACGCAGGGCATGAGATTCTCCACTTGAGAAGAGGGAAAGCACCGGGCAAGGAGGCCCAGCTCTGGGCACTGAGCCCCCGAGCAGAAGAGTAAAAACAGGCTTGCGGGTCCCCTGTCCCGGTGGATGGCAGCGGATGGGGTGGGGCGTGGCGAGGAAGCAGGGTGGTGGACCCAGGCGGGGAGGCCATGGTTTGCTCCCTTGGGCGGAGGCCGGGGACAGCTTGGCCCACAGTCAGGCCTGGGACCCCGGGGCTCCAAAGCCCAGCCCCAGCGGCATGGCAGACGGGGTCCAGTGGTTGGAGACTGGGCGTCAGCGGAGTTGGAGGGGCAAACAGAGTCTGTGGGTCCGGCAGCCGGGCGTGGAGGGCACAGTGGGCCTGTCAGTGGGGCTGGCAGGGCAGCCAAGCACAAGGCAGGCTGAGTTTCAAAATAATGTATTGTTTGAGTCTAATTAGGTCCCAAATATTGCAAGGCGTATACTTAGGGAGAAAGAAGCACCCACTGTATATCTTGAAATGCACATTCTGCTGTGGCCCCCGTTCTGCCTTGCCCAAACTGCCCCTGTATGCCAGGGTCGGCCGGGCCTGGGAGGCAGCTGGTCTGCAAACCCAGTTCCAGCCAGATGGGCCTGAAACAAACAGCCCTGGAGGCAGAAAAACAGCACAGAACTTCCTGAGAACACGTTGTTGTCTAAAGGTGGAAGTCTGTGATTTTGAAGGAAAAAACAGTTTTCTTCTGAGGAAGAATGAGTCACGGCGGGCCTGCTGGCCGCATTCCTCTGCCTGTGGGGGCTGTGCCAGCTCCGAGGTCCTTGATCTTTCTCACTGGCCGGCAGGCCTGGCCACCGGCCCCAGGTGCCTGGTGTTAACCTGGTGCTCCAGGCCCCAGGGAGCCTCTGGCCCATGGCTGGTCCTAAGTTGCAGCTAAGATGGGGGCCAATTTAGAGGAGCCCCCTGGCTCACAGGGAGGGACAGGACTTTGGGCTCATGGGAAGTCCCGGCCCTGGCAGAGGAGCTGTCCTTCAGGTGGGAGTTCTCTGGACCCCTGCCCACGGCTCTCCATCTGCCTGAGACAGGCCTGCTGGGCACGGGAGCAGCATGGGCACACAGTGCTCAGCCCTGGGCCCGGCTCCTTCTGCGGAGCTGCTGTGGAGGAGGGGCGGGGGCGCGCCACGGTGCAGTCAGCCTGGGTAGCCCCCCACTTGGACCCTGCCTTCCCCTGTACCCCATCTACACCCACGTGGTGGCCTCCTCTCAAACGCCTTTTATTTGTGTGTGTGAGACAGGGTCTCGCTTTGTAGTTCAGGCTGGCTCTGAGCTCACTATGTAGCCCAGGCAAGCCTCGAACTCAGCAATCCTCCTGCCTCTGCCTCTCGAGGGCTGGGATGACAGGCGTGAGCCACCACGTCCAGCACTGTGGCATGTGGTACTGATTGCTGGTGGGTGTGAGTCACCACACCCAAGGTCATATCATTGTATGTGATTACTGGGATCGAACCAGGGACCTTGCGCTTGATAGGCAAGCGCTGGAACCACTGAGCTAAATTCCGGCCCTCAAACGCCTCTTATACCAGCCCCAGCCAAAGGTCGCCACTACAGCCAGGCACTACCCTGCCCTCTTCCCAGACCCCTGCCTCCTCTGGCTTCCTGCAGTTCCACCGCGTCACCCTTCCCTGACGGGAGGGATATGATGTGTTTCACCAGAGCCCCCAGTCCCAGGCCTGGCTGCTGGGGTACAGGGGGGGCCCTTGCGCGTCTTCAAGAGAAAGCGCACCTCCGACTGTCAGCCAGCACCCTCCCCTTCCCTGAACCCCTGAAGATTGGGGCCCCTGCTGAGTACAAGGAACCCTGGGGTGCCATGGGGTGGGGTGGGGGCGGGGCCAGGGCAGGGTGACCTCTTGGCTGGGGTCACTCCTTGTCCTGGCACAAAGGCAGTTACTGCCCTGTCTGTGGGAGCCCAGGGCTGTCTGGCCTCACGACATTCCAGGCATTCTTTGGGGTCCTGGAGGCTGAGGGCTGTCTGCAGGAGTAGGGGGAGGAGCAGGATTTGTGCTGGAGAGGAAACATCCACAGACCCCTTTGTTTGGCTGCCAGCACCACAGCACTTCCTCCTGTCTGGCTTGACTGACCAGGGGCCAGGCTGGGGGTAGGGATGAGGGTGGGTCCACCCTCCTTCTGCCCTGCGCCCGGAGAGAGAGCCTCTGGCCCTCCTGGAGAAAGCCAAGATGGAGGACAAGGCCACTTCCGCCTGTCCTTCCGGACCACACCATTAGAGGGGAGACCTTGAACTCTCAGCCATGCGTGCAATCAGCTAACGGCACTCAGTGGACCACATTATTGAGAGATTAAATGAAACAGGCAGTGGGGCCAGGGTCCTGCAGACACTGACCCGTGCAAATTCCAGTGTCCGGAGACCCTGAGATGCGCCAGAGTGGGACAGACTCAATCCCTGTCCGTGGAGGCGGCGAGGAGACCCCGGGGAGGGAGGACAGCTGGAAGCAGCCCCAGCTAGCCTCACGGCTGCACGTGGCCCCTGGGACAGGTGCCCGCAGCCAGGGAGTGGGTGTCCAGCAAGCAAAGCGTGCTCATCCTGCCTTTCTCAGACAGCGCTAGGGGTACTGAGGTCCACAGCCTACGAGGAAGAGCTTCCCTCGGCCCTCACCATCCTGGAACATGGTGTTCTTGGGCTTCTCAAAGCAGTCTTTCACTTTTGCAATTTTCAGGTTGCAAAAGATGAAGTCCTGCTCATTCGTGTGATACTCTCAGGACATCTGTTCTCTTCACCTGTTCCTTCCCACCAATTCAGGATCTCCTCTGCTCTATGTGAAGCCCACAGCTTTACTGGAACTTGCTTCCTGGCAAAACTCAAAGCACTTTATTCTGCTGGGCAATTTGCTCTTGATTCTCAACATAAGTCTGTCTAACAACCCCCCAAAGTAGCCATGCTACCACCTCAACATTCGACTGCCTTGAAATTTTCTCTGCTAGATGAATTAGTCCATTGCCCTTAATCTTAGTCTCAGGTAGAGCCTCTGGGCATAAAAAAAAAAAAAAAAAAAGTGCAGGCAAACTTTCTGCTAAGGTGTAACACATACCATCTGGAGTCCAACTGCCAATGCCGTTCTCAGCAGAAACTGCCCGAGGCTGGTCTTTACCAGCAGCCTTTCAATCAGCGTTCTGGTCTCCTGAGCTCTGACTAGACTCCCTCATCAGGTACAGCCTCAGGGATTGCAGCTCTGCTTTTTCACCCAACGTCTTCTAACTTCTCCTAAACCTTCCCACAGCCGGCTCCAAAGGCTCCTAAACCACATGGTCAGATTCCGTGACAGCGATGGCCCCACTTCTCTGAACTAAATTGTGTTAGTTTCTTTTCCGATTACTTGGACAAAATATCTGACACCTGCAAGGGAAGGGAGGAAAGGTTTACTTGGCTTGCAGTCTGTACAGGTTTCAGACTGCCCCAAGGCAGATGACACATGGCACAGGGCATCACAGAGGAGAAGCAGTTCGTTGCAGGCAGGCAGTAAAAGTAACAAGGGACGACGGCATCTTATAGCTCTTTGTGTCTCATCCAGGGCACATGAGGTGGGTGAAGGTCACTCCCTTAACCCTAGTGCTCTTGACTCTAGTACCGTACCATGGATTAATCGTACCATCATGCACTGAGGATCCGGCCACCTCTGGAAAAGCCCCACCACGTAAGTGACCACATAAGACTTTGGAAGGACATCTAGACACGGCCGTAATGCCAAGTGTGCCCCTGATAGTGCTGCCTGCTAGGGTCAAGCAAGACAGGCAGCCTCCCGGATGCCCTTGGACCAGAGTGTGGTGAGCAGCAGGCAGGCCATCCAGATCAGGACCATGGGGAGGGCTGGACAAGATCCGCAGGATGGTGTTCTGTGAGCTCGGGCCGTGTGGCCCGTGGATGAGGGTGGAGGGAGCCTGATCCTGCTGGAGGAGCGCTTGCTGCCGGGGTGAGGAGCTGCAGGGGCGCGCGCAGCAGTGGCGGTCACCGGTGTTATGAGCCCTGGGTGCAGCGCCCCCTCATTTTGACCCTCATACAAACCTCAGCGCTGAGCCTCGTGTCCCAGGCCTCACAGCCTCCTGTTGCTCCCTGGCTCGGCTACCTGGAAGTGAGCTCAAGGCGGTTAAGGCCGGGCTGCCTCCGATGGCCTTCCCCTTCCTGTGCCTTCAGAAAGCAAGATAGAGCTCCGTGGAAGTAACTTGAGGCCCCACCTGTTCCTGAGGACAGCAAGTTTGGACATACTAAGACATCTTCCTGGAAGGTCACATGATCATGAGCATTCACTTCTTGAAAATCTCTGGATTATAGTCTAAAGGTCTGGCATCAAATCCAGGGCAGCAAGGTGCTCAGGAAGCATGTTAGAGAGGGGAGAAGTAGAAAGAGCTTGCAGTCCACCCTGACCCAGCCCTCCGACGGCCTCAGAGGCCCTTGCTAACGCACCTGGGAGCGCCTCTGTGGGAATCCCGCGGACCCTGGGGTGCCCTGAGAAGAAGGGGCGGAAGCGCCCACGTGGCAGGCGGTCGCAGGGCCACGGAGGAGAGAGGCACCGGAAGTGGGAGCTCTCGGCTGAGGTGCGCTAGGCCTGTGCCGTGGACAGCTGGGAAACCCTGGCTCTACTCGGGGAGGGCAGCACAGCGGGGGAGGGGAAGAGGAGTTCAAGCTGGAGGCCTGGAAGGTGCAAATGAAGTTGATCAGAGGCCGCTGCAGTCCAGCCTGCAGCCCTCAGAGGGGTGGGGAAGGTAACGATGGGACTCTGTGCCCTGCACACACCCTGACCTTGCAAGACCCCTCTGTTCCCTGAAGCTCCCCTGGGAACAAGTCTCTGAATTTCCAAGTCCGAGGACAGTGTCTGCACAGCTTAGGAAAAACTTTAGGGCAGCTCTGACCCAGCGAGTAGATCTGCTCATTTAAGATGGGGAAGGAAGAGATGGCTCCAGGCCCCGCCGCCTGTGATGGTTCTGCCTCTGTGGGGGCCTCTAACACGGCGGGAAGCGCCTCCCTGTGAGTGAGGAAAGGCCTGTAAGGGTACTGCGGACAGCTACGGGAGGAAGAAATAATCTAGGCAGTCAGGCAGGGCCAGGCCCTCGGGGAGTTAGTGCGGAGGCTGAGAGCGTGTCACAGCGTGGCTGGAGACGCCTCCGCGGGAGGCCAGGCCTCAAGATAAAGATGGAACGGCCAAGCCTGCCTGCAGTGGGCCCTTGAGTTACGACTAGCCTGGTAGATGAACAACTTGGGTTGCGACTGGAATTCTAGTTTTAACTTACCAAAATGTCTTGAGTTACAACTGTAACGTCAGAGGCTCATCCTTCTAAATGGTCTGGTACAGATCTGAGCCCCAAAGTGTCCCGCAAGGACTGCAGCAGTGCGCTTCCCAGTGTGGAGTGAACTGAAAAACCCTGTGGCCAGCATTCCAGGGGCAATGGACAGACTTTGAAGGATGTGTAGAAAAGCCTGACCCTTCAACTGACCGGTCTGAGTTACAGCCAGCCCTCGGGAACAAATTGAGTGTGAAAGTGAAGGGTACACGCTAGCTCCCCAAGAGAAAAGATTACTGATGCCACCTGATCCAAAAAGTCTAACCAGCCAGCAGTGACCCCGGTGGGTGACCAGGGCCTCCTGGTCCATCTCTTCCTAAAGAAGATCTTTGTCCTTGCTGTGTGCACTTGCTACATGACCTGCTTTCCCATTGGATCTGCATTATCTAAGTAGCTATATTTGTAATCTTATTGGTTGATCATAGTTTTGACCCTTGTGGTACCTACCTTGTGATTTTGCTCCTTAAAACTTCCTCTGTGAAGTGGGGTCTGCACCGTTAGGTCCCTTCCTATCTCTCAGGATCTGGCTCTCTCAATAAAATTCTGCTACTCAGCCTCCGTTGTTCCTCAGAATTCATTCTATGGTTTGGGGAAATACAGACGCATGTATCTGACACCTAGAAGCTTGGGAGCTACATTATTTCTCCTATATCAAAGAACCTCCACACTAATTAGATTATTTCTGCAAGGAGAGAAAGTGAGAGAAAGGAGTGAAAGGAAGGAGGAACTGGAGGAAGTCCAGCACCAGGGGCGGCTGCTCCCGCTACAGACCCCGTCGGTATTCGTTATCCCCATCAGGAGACTGCGAGGCAGGTGCTGAGCTCCCCATCAGGACGGGAGTCCAAGCCAGGACCAGAAAGTAGAGAAATGGGAAGAATCCTACCTTGACCATCTGTAGTGCGGGGAAAATAACTCCCAGCCTACTGGTAGCGGATGTACCAAGCTTGTATCCCCCAAATATCAAAAGCTGAGTTCCAAGCAATGAAGGAGGTTAAGAGTAGGAAAGGCTTATTAAGAGAAAGCTCCTAAGGGCCGGAGATTTAGCTCAGTGGTTCCGGCGCCTGCCTCGCAAGCACAAGGTCCTGAGTTCGATCTCAGAACCACATACAATGCTGGGCGTGGTGACTCACGCCCACCAGCCATCAATGCCACATACCACAGTGCCCAGTGTGGTGGCTCACGCCTGTCATCCCAGCACTCGGGAGGCAGAGGCAGGAGGATTGCTGAGTTCGAGGCTTGCCTGGACTACATAGTGAGCTCAGAGCCAGCCTGAACTACAAAGCCAGACCCTGTCTCAAAAAAAAAAAAAAAATATACACACAACATCCAGCTTTTATAATCACAGGGTTCCCTCTTGTGCCACAGTTACGACGTCTAAGTCATCTGGCTCTGGAGGAGAACTTGCCTTGCGAATCTGATTTTTTCATTTCGATGAGAAATTATAGTTGAGGTGTCAGTGAAGGCCCATTGTGTGTGGTTTGTCAAGGCCTCAATGTGACGTCTTTTAGCCCCAGGGAAGGACCAAGCCGGTAGCTGAGTGAATCTACCAGCAAACTCACTCCTAGACCAGTGCTGGTGAATCTTTCAGAGGCCGAGGGCCAGTCTGCAGCCCAAACCCACGTACTCACTGCAGAGTGCCAGTGCCAGTGCTGCAGTTAAACCCAGTACTGAGCTTTTAGGTTAGAAAACATAACTCATACGTGAACATCTTCTTTCTTAAAAGAATAACACAATAACAGGCATGCCATAAGTTCTCTACCAGTGTGCCTTAGACAGTCCGTATTGTAAATGGGGTAAGCTTGTTGGCTATCGGTGTTTTTAAAACTCCTGTCTGTGACCATGCAAATCCCAGCATGACTCTCCCTTTCCACTCAGGGAGCAGCCAGGGCCACGGACTGTTTCTGCAGGACCAGTAAGTGCCACCGAGGGCTCCCCGTCTAATGCCAGGGCAAGTGAACCAGTGTATTGCAAACCAGTCTTCATCCTGTAAAGTGACGGCATATGTACATTGATGGGAAGCTTCCACCCCAAGTATTTAGTACAAGGAGGCCAGTGAGAACCGAAAGATTTCTTTGCTTCCAAAAATAAGAGAGCTTTCCCAGTAAGGTGCCCTGTAGTGGGAATCAACCATTTGTAATCACTCCGTATCTGTAAGTAGTCATCTCGATATCTGCGATTGTTGGCTCTCGTGAGATCCCTTACTCTTAGTTGATAGAGTTTTAGTAGAGCATATAAGAGGCTTCAGTGGTATTTTCAGAAAAAAAAAAAATCCAATTATGACCAGGTGTGTGCATGGTTTACCTTGTTACGATGGGCTATGCTAGGAAGTGCTGAGCTTTCTTTTTTTTTTTTGCTTTTGAGACAGGGTCTCACTTTGTAGTTCAGGCTGGCCCTGAGCTCACTATGGAGCCCAGGCAAGCCGCCGTGAACTCAGCAATCCTCCTGCCTCTGCCTCCCGAGTGCTGGGATTATAGGCGTGAGCCACCACGCCCGGCACTGTGGTATGCGGTGTTGATTGTTGGTGGGCGTGAGTCTCCATACCCAGCATTATATGTGGTTACCGGGGATCGAACTCAGGTCCTTGTGCTTGCGAGGCAGGCGCCAGAACCACTGAGCCAACCCTCCGGCCCCTAGGTGACATCTTTTAACAAGACATCTGTTTCTCTATCAAAGAGAAAGACATGAGCCAAGGATGTAACTCACTGGTTCCATGCCTACCTGGCAAGCATAAGGTCCTGAGTTGGATCCCTGGTATTGTAAATAAATCAATAAATACAAGAGAAAATCTTAAGTGAGAAAAGGGCATCCATAAAGCATGTCAAAAGGACTGAGGCCTAGAGCGGAGGCACATTTCTTACCTTAACAAGAGCCAAAGGCCATTTTGTACAGCCAGGCCCAATGAAGGTGACAGAGAAAGCCCGGTGCCTGAGAAACGCATCGTGTGACTGTTGCTTTAAAAGAAGGCCTGTAGCACTGTAGGGAGCCCAAGTCTGGGGGTGATTTCTGAGACCAAAACCTTCACCATCTCTTGTGCTTTCTCTGCTCAGCAAAGGAAGCCTCAACCTGGTTAGTAAAAGTTCCCTCCTGGACCAGTAGTACTGGATTCCCTTCCTTCCGGCACCCCGGCGAGACTGAGCTCCCAGGCTTCTCCAGCGCATTTGCTGTCTCTTCTCACCTGAAGGAACTATGGGCCGTGCGAGAGGATTGTGTTTCGGGGTGGAGGGCAGAGTTCACATGTTCAACCACCCGCTATTTTGTCTGGGACAGTTCCTCTCCTCTGAAGAACTTCAAGGCCATCTGGTGCGTCTTGTCTTGCCTCAAGTGAGAGGTCTGAGGTAGACGTGATTTTCCCTGGATTGGCACCAGGAGGAACAACTTACTGAGGTCTGATTATACCTGTTCTGATGGCAGGAACTGGCTCCCATGAGAGCGCGCCCGGCTGACTTCTGCCTGAGTCTGAGGAGGAGCCTCCCCAGTCAGGGACCCTGCAGGGAGGGGGGCTCGTTTGTAGCTGCATCAGCAACTGAGATACTTCATCAGCAACTTCCTGGTGCCCCCCGGAGGGCAGAAAGACGGACGACAGAAGTTCTTCTATATCTTTATCATATTTTATGGGTGACCCACGGGCTGTTAGATAATTTATCTCTTTCCTTTCCTCTCTTCCCATATACTTGCAGGGGCTTTCAGCATTAGGAAAGCCTATTTTGAATCAGAATAGATACTGATTCTCTGTCCCTGGGTGAGTTGTAAAGGACTGTGATTTCTGTGAGCTGAGACTCACACAGAGTCAGCACCCTGTACCCTGGCTTTCTTGTGCCATTTTCCATGAAGGTCAAATCAGGGTCGGGAAGGGTGTCTAATAAGTCTTCCTGAATAGAGGTGAATGACCAGTTCACAGTCATATCTTCCAGCTCCAATTTTCTCCTTTTCTGATAAAAAGATGGCAGTTTGAGAATAGAGTTCCCAATATGCGCATCTGCTTTCTGAGCTCTCTTTACAAGCTGGTAAAGAGGTTGTGGAATTTCACTATTTCCTGCCATCCAAAGGTGGCAAGAACCTGTGATTCCTAGGACTTGCTTTAGCTGTTTTAGGGTCCTGGAATGGGAAGGAAGGAAAGTATCAGTTTAACACTTTTCTTTGGGTCTTTTAGATATGCTAAGACCCAAGTATTTTATCTCAAGTCTACAAAGTTTTGCCTTAGACCTAGAAACCCGGTAACCTCTTCTAGAAAATCCAGCAGGGCATGAATCCTGGCTGGAAAGCTCTTGCGGGGTGGGGGTGGGGGCGCCATAGCAATATATCGCTGCATATTGCGGGTCTGTGACTTGGGAAAATTCAAGATAGGCTGAGCTGTGGGAAAACACTTGTCCAAAACCATGAGGATGTCTCCGAATCCCAGTGAGACCAAGTCAGCTGAGAGGCTTGTCGTGAGGATTTTCAAAGGCAAAAAAAGACCGGGAATTTGACGTAAAGGAATAGAAAAGAAAGCATCTTCTCAGTCTAATACTGGGAACCAAGTGGCATCTTCAGGGATCTAGGAAGGGACAATGTACAGGCTGGCAGCACCAGTGGATGGGCACTACTGGCTCACTCGCCATTCTGAGGTCCTGCACCAACCTCCCCTCTCCATTGAGATCTGGACTCCCCAAGTTAGAGTGTCACAAGGGCTGTTACAAGATGTAGTTAACCTTATGCCCTTCAATGATCAGTTAGAGGCAATAGTCTTTAATTAAACTTCAGCGCTTAAGGGATATTGTTTCTGGTGTGAAAAAACAGGGGGTCCTTCAGATGTATTTGCAGTGGGGTAATTCCCAGCTGGCAATGTGGTCTCTAGAAGAGGGGTTTTTTAGTCTCCATAAGAGGGAGGCAACATACCTGAACTGGGTCCAGGTATATTATAGCATTTAAACAAGATAAGAGGTCTCTTTCCAGAAAGGGAACTGGACTTTCAGGTACGATAAAAAAGAAATGAGAAAACAGATAGCATCCCAGCTGAGAGAAGTACTCCCAGCAACTTCTCTCACTGAGATATGATGGCTGGAATGAAGCCCAGGCTGGAGCAACAGGACCAAAGGCTGGCACCAGTGCCCAGCAGCAGGCTGGCCTCCCTCCCCTCTGTAGTCAGGATTACCTGGGGCTCCTCCGAGGACAGGACAGTCCAGCCCGAGGGAGAGGCGGAGGCTGTGGCTGGGTCTGACCTCTGGGACGTCTGTCTCAAGGGGCAGTCCGACTTCCAGTGGTCCCCACTGCACACTGGCTATGGCTCGGGGGCCTCTTGTTGTGCCGGTTCTTATCACAGTCCCCCTAAAACTGTCCTTGGAGACCCGGGAGGCAGACTCCGACCTTATCTCTCTTACAGCTGCAGCCATGACAGCCGCTTTCTGTTGGTCTCTGTTTTCTCCTTGGTCTCTTCCCGGTCTCCGTTATAGTTCACTAAGGAGGCAACTCTCCTAGAGCATCAGGTGAGCTCTCTGGGGCAAGCGCCATCTTTTGGAGCTTTCTCCTGTGTCTGAGGATGACTGGGTGATGATCTGTCTTTAAGAGTAATTTGTCCTTTACTGAATTAGGGGACAGTGGTGTATAGCTACATCTTGTGAGAGGATCTTAGAAGGCAAATGTTTCTCACCTTTTCCCCAATGAGCAGTTGACAATCTGAATCGGGCCCATCCCTGCCAGCAGGTGGCTGTTTCTGCCCCGGCTTTGCCGCCTAGGCCTCCACTTCCCGACCCGTGCTCTCTCTGGACAGGCCCTGTGCTTCTGCGTTTCTGACAAGCCCAGATAATGCTGTCCTGCCACTGTGGGGCTGCACTTGGAGAAATGGGGCTGAAATTGCAGATGCCTCTCTGGCTGCCCAGGGATGGAGGACTGGTGCCAGGCAGCCCCTGGCAGGACGGTGCCCCTGCTGCCCCGGCCCCGGGTTGAGAAGCATAAGGTGCCCTGGGAAGCCTCTCCGCCAGGGCCTGGGGATCGTGTGTGACCTCCCGCAGCGGGTCCCCTACGCAGGGGGCTGCTTCCCCTCCTCCAGGGGGCTGCGGCCCCTCCGAGCAGGGCTCACTCCTGAGCTGACCCATCCCCGAGGCTGTGAACTGGGCTACTGACACGGAGGGCTCTCTAAGGAGGGACACAGGGCCTCGGGTGGGCGCCCCTCCCGCCCCTCCCTCTCTCAGCCTCACTTCCCCTTCTGTGGTGTGCGGGTGTGCTGAAAGCGTCTCCTCTCCCTCCCCCTCCTTCGTGCCAGGGATTGAACTCGGACCTTGCCCTTGTGAGGCAGGCCTGGCGCCACTGAGCTACATCCGCGGCACTACAAGAGTTTTTGTTTTGGAGTAGGAGCTCTCTGAGGCGTCCGGCCCTGCGCCCGCTGATTCTGTCTCGGGCTCGGGCCAGGCCGCCTCACGCAGTCTGTGTGGAGACAGCTTCCCCCCCGCAGGCTGGGGTCTAGTCCTGGCCTGTGACCTGCATTTCAGGGTCCCAGGACCCCTCTTCAGCACCAGTTAGCTAGTCAGGGTGGCCGCTGGGACTCAGGGGACACTTCGCCTCGTTTACCCACTCATCAGCAAAGACGTGACGAGGGGTCCGAAGAACAGCTGGCACCGATGGAGCGGAAGGAGCGCAGGGTTCCTGTGCCCTCCAGGACACGTTGCCCCCCCTGGAAGTTGAGGTGGTGGCGTCTGCCAGCTTTCCAGACCAGGTCCTGCCGGCTCTGCGGAGCCCTCACTATGTGGGTACAGTTGATGACATTTTTGACGATTGGTGGTCAACTGGACCCTCGGGGTCAGGGCTCCTACCCGGGGGCTGCGGTCACCCCGTGATCCCGTCCAGGCCTTCCTGGTGATCAGCCCCATCTTGAAGCTGTCTGTCCCCCCCACCGCACAGAGGACACTGAGCCGCGAGTGCAGGCCTTGTCTTGGGAGCCTAGAGTAGGAGGAGGGTCCGAAGTAGGAGCCCAGTCTTGACAATTCAGAGTAAAACAGGTGAGTGTGGTGGTGCGCGCCTGTTACTGGCCCTTAGGAAGCGGAGACAGGAGGATTGCCTTGAGTTCAAGGTCAGGCTGGGCTACGTAATGAGTCCAGGGCCAGCCTGAACTCCAAAGAGAGCTCCTGCCTCACAAATAAATCACCTGAAATGATGATGCCTTAGAGAGAGTTCCTTTTCAAAAAAAATAACCTTATAGGGCCAGGGATGGATAAGAAATACTCGTCTCACAAACAGAACAAAAGGAAAGGCCGCTGTGCTTACTCCTGTGAACACACACGGGCCGCCGTCAGTTTGCGCCACAAGCCGCGCACTCGCTGCCCCTCCAGCTGCCCCTGTCGTCCTGCAGCTGTGTCCGCGGCCACCTTCACTCCAGGGGCCCTCGCTGGCCACTGCAGCCCCGGGAAACACGATGGCAGGGTCTGGGCAGCCCCGTGCGAGCCTCGCAGCTCCTGCAGAGCGGGTCCTGCTGCAGGGCCGGGGGGGCAGGGCCAGGCCGGCTCTGCCCAGACGCCGGGTCCTGCTGTGACCGTGGTCAGGAGCCGCCTCCTCCTCGTCCATCCAACGAGCATGTGGACATAATGCGCTTGCCTTGCTGATGCTGTAATAGAGGTCAAGGCATCTGATGAACACCACGTGCCCTCCGCTCACTCTCCAGTGAGAACAGAGTGCCCATCCGTTCTCCGCTGCCACCTGGCGGGCACCGAGGCTCCCTCCCCGGCCCCTGCCCACGGGTCTGTATAGGGCAGGGGAGGTGGTGGGCTCCGGGGGTTCCCTGGCCTGGGCGTGGCCTGCCCACTCCACAGAGCGGGTTGGCCTGTCCAGAGCCTGGGACCCACCTGCTGGGGGACCTGGAAACCCTCCCCATGTCCTCTGGCCTGTGCTCCGATTTACAAACTGTCCCCAAGAGCCAGCTTGGCTGTGCCCAGGTTCAGAGGGGCAAATCTGCGTGGGGTCTGTGGCTCCCTGGCCCAAACTGTCCATACCAGGCTGCCAGGTAAGGCTGGGTTGTGCCATAGGCTGCTGCCCCAGCTGCCAACTGACTTCACAGAGAAGGGCCCGAGGGTTCTGAGGCTCGGGCAAGACTCTCCTCTCGCCTCAACAACTGCCGAGACGTTGTGTAGCCTCTCAGGAGCCACAGCAGTCTGGCACAGCCTGGGCACACAGCTCAGTGTGAGAGGGCCAGAGCAGCTCAGCAGGGAAGTAAGCTATGCCCACCTGCACACCCCGAAGCACCCACGGCGGCCTTCCCTGGGCTCTGGGAGGGCTGGGCTGTAACCCAGTGTCTCAGCTCCTCCATCACCAAAGAGGTCACACTGGCACGACCCCAGGCGCCCTGGGCTTCGGGTGTAGCATTGGTGCCCTTTGCCCTGCACGGCTCCCTGGCCCTGCGCTGCTCTGGCCCTGACCAGCGATTAGCTAACGCACTGCCCGCCCACCGCACTCTGAGCCCCAGGTCACCTTCAGGCTGTGGCTCCTACGGCCCCTCCCAGACTCCCGGGGGCAGCTGCCACACGTTTCTGTCACAGGCAGCGGACCTGCTGGGCACACAGAGGCGGGTACGGGCAGTGACCGCCCAGTGACCTCGCTGCTGCCTGCTGTCCCTGCAGGAGAGTCAGCATCCTGAGCCGTGTCCTGTGGGCCTGTCTCGGGGTCTCCTGGGTCCCCGTGTGCTTCTCCACCTTGACGGTGAGATTCCAGGCCCATCATGACCCCTGCGTGCCAGCCCAGTGCCCGCACATCCTCTTACTCTCTGCCACCTGCTGCCTCATCTACTAGCTTCTCACCCACTCGTAGCCCCAACTAAGCCTCTCTGAGTCGGCGACCAGGGAGCCAGGTCCCAGAGGCTGCACGGAGACCGTGCCAGCCTGCCCCCCTCCGGGCAGCTGTTCTCCCAGCGCCCCAGCCTGCCCCTTCCTGTGGGTGCCCCCTTCCTTCCTAAGTACCACCCTGGCCCTGTGGTATTGGTGACCAGGCCGAGGCCCTGCCTGGGCTCTGTGGGCCTCTGGACAGCAGTGTGAGGCCCACCCAGGCTTCCTCAGGAGACCTGAAGCTTCGGAGGTAGCTCTGAGATCTCCAACCCACCGAGCATCTGCAGAAAACCCACAGAAACCCCTTCACCACACAGAGTGTGTCGGATTATGTTGCTGTCTGGAAAGCGGAAGGGAGACCACAGCGACCCTTTATCTGAGGTTTCGCTTTGGGAAATTTCAGTTATCATGGCCAACCAAGATCTGAAAATATTAAAGAAGAAGTTCCGGGAACATCTACCATGTTTTAAGTGATTTTTCTTCAACACAGGGGATTGAACCCAAGGCTTTGCCCTGAGCTACATCTCCGGGCCATTTTGATTTTTATTTTTAGATAGATCTTCTAACTGTGCAGATCATTAACTGTGCAGGGTAGGCTTTGAATTTGGAATCCTCCTGCCTCAGCCTCCCAAAGAGCTGGAGTTACAGCCATACAACATCACATTCAGCTCCTCAATAATCTTCATTACAATGTATTTAACATAATAATCAAATTTATTATTATAGTACATTGTTATCTATTTATATACACTATATATATATATATTTGATTATTATAGTTGTCAGTCTCTCAATGGACCCAATTCATAAATTAAACCTTGTCATAGATATGTGCGGCTAAAAACCAGCAGAGCCTCTAGAGAGACTGTTAGTGTTCGTGGTGTTGGCCTCTGCCACAGTCTGGATCCCAGCCCTCATCGGAAAGGCTGGGGGTGCAGAGCTGACGGCCAAAGCCCAGCAGACTCCCAGCCCACCAGAGGCCTGGAGATAGCGCAGACACCGTCCCTGGCCCGGCCCTCATCACTCAGAGTCCAGAGACACGAGATTAAGGACACCGAGGAAAATCCTCTGTGAGAAGACCTGAAACATCCGGGGAGGCTCGGAGGGGCAGTGGTAAGAAGACCTTGGCTTCCCGAGGGTGTGAATCATACCACCGCAAGGAGCAGGGATCCAAACTTTGTGCCCATCAGTGGGGTGTGAGAGGGATTTTGAGCTTTCAGTTCTGTATCTAGACTAATGCCCTCAACCCTTTGCCCCAAAATGAAAAAGTAATTTTGCAAAAGAGGAAAACTTAAGGGACAGAAAACAGTGGGACTGAGCCAGTTGGGGTCCAGAAAGGAAATCCTAGCTGGAGGGCTGCTGGGAACTGAGACAGCCAGTTTAGGTCTTTCTGTAAAGATCACAAACTCAGTGACTTTAAAGATATGGAGAAGAAGAGTGTTTCTTCTTCAAAGAAGAGAAAAGGCAGAAGCAGCAGCTAGGAAGAAGAAAACACTGGATAAATCATTCAGACAAAGTGGAAGGCAGCACCAGCAGAGAAAATGAGAGAATGTTATTTAAAAATTACAGGAGAGGGCCGGGGATTTAGCTCAGTAGTTCCGGTGCCTGCCTTGCAAGCACAAGGTCCAGAGTTCAGTCCCCGGTACCACATACCACAATGCCTGGCATGGTGGCTCACGCCTATAATCCCAGCACTTGGGAAGCAGAGGCAGGAGGATTGCCGTGAGTTTGAGGTTTGCCTGAGCTACATAGTAACCTCCAGGTGAGTCTGAACTACAAAGCGAGACTCTGTGTCAAAAAAAAAAAAAAATTACAGGAGACCAATGGGAAAGACTAAGAGGTAAAATGAAGCCTCCCACAGTCATTCTCCATCTCTGTTGTGAAACTAAACTGCCCGCTGAGAGGTCCAGGTTGGAGAGGAAACGGCCAAATCTTTCTGAATGGGCTAGTTTCAGTCAGTGTGATAATGAAGTTGGTTCCCTCTCCCTTAACCCTACACTGGAGAAGGAAGAACTTGAGATATCGAGCAACTGGCTCCAGAACATCAGGGTGTTTTGCTGTTGCTCTGCAAGGCCCCGCCTGCTTTCCGTCCGCTGTTGCTGCTTTCTTCCGCCTTCCTCTGACTATTAAACCAACTCTTTTTCCCACCCCAGCGGAGCACTCAGTCCGTTTTGTGGAATGAAGTGTTGCAAGATTCTAGAACGGAAAATAAACTCTGATCTGAAATGCTGGGATTTTGTTCTCTGACACCGGCAGGAGAGTTTCTTGGACCCCAGAGTCCCCGTCTTTCTTCTTTCGGAGCCCGTTCCCCTCGCACGGACCACAGGGCTATCGCCCGCGCCTCACCGCGCCGTGGAGCCGTGCGATGTCAGCTGCGGCCAAGCCCCGGAGTCAGGGCTCGACTCTGCGGTCACCTCGGCCGGGGAGAGCCTGGTGATGTGTGCGAGATCCTCGGGAAATCTTGGCCCGTAAAATTAGACAGAGCACGAGCTCCGAGTGAGGAGAACGGGAGGCAGAAACCACGTCCTCCTTCCAAAGCCCGCAGCAGGAAGCCCCGCTAGGCGGGGGAAGCCCCACGGCTCAGGGTCTAGGCCGGCTCCAAAGACAGCACAGCAAAACCGGGAGAGCCAGAAGCCACGGCGACTGAAGGCGTCGCTCTCATAGCAGGAAGTGAACAGATGCAGCCCGAGTCAACACACCGCGGAAGAAAGGCCGAGCTCTTTTAGAACTGGAGTGAACCCTCCGAACCCTCCTCCTGGCAGCGGGCCGGAGAATCAACAGGCTGCGGTCAGCGGAGCCGGTCACCGCTGCCGCCGCCGCCGCGTCCTCGGTGCACTCTGCCCACAGCCCTTAACCACGGGCGGGGAGCGCCGCGGATTTTACAGCCTTCCCGGGAGGAGCTGAGGGACGCCAGGGTCTGCACGATGGGGGAAGGGCACCACTGCCTGGTGCCCAGCTCCGCATGCCCAGCGGGTGCCCGGGTGCCCGGATGACTTTCACAGTCAGATAAAAGGGGAGGAGCGAGATGAGCTCCCCCTCTACCCGGAAGGGAGGAGAGAAAGGGAAGGAGGGCACAGGAAAGAATGAGAGGAGGAGGGAGCGATGGGGGAGGAAGGGAGGAGAGAAAGGAAAAGAAAGGGAGGGAGGGCGGCAGGGAGGGGTCAGCAAGGCCCGCAGGAAGCTCACCGCGGGCAACCGCGGTGTCTGAGGCCCCGTGGCGCTGGCTCTCCCCTCTCTGGGGATTTTGCCTCCACAGGGTCCTCAGGCATCTGAAGGCACGGCCTGGCCACCTGGCCTCCTGCCTGGAGGGCCCGCGGGTCTGCTGCCGTGCCTTCCGACCCCCAGGGCCCCCCCAGGGACCCAGGTCCTCATCTTCACTCGGCCCACAAAGCAGGCAGCAGGTCTCCCTTGGTCCTGTCGCGGGGCCGCCACTGCCCCGTTGTCCGGCTCTGGCCCTGGCCTGGCCTCTGGCTGACCCCAGAGAGATGCAGAACAAATCAAAGGCCTGTTTCTGAGCCGCTCGCTGCCTGGGCTGGGGAGAAAGGCCGGAAAGCCCCCTGGCCTTGATCTCAGAGCTCGAGAAGCGGGGTGAACAGACTTCAGCGGCAGAGGTCACTTCGTCCTCCGGCCTCCCCTGCTCCCGGACAGGGGCTGCCTGCGAGGGCGGAGGGCGTGGGCCTCGGGGCCGGCCCCGCACGGCCTTCCTGCGCTGGGGAGAAGCAGCCAGGGGGCCGCAGGGGGCCAGGACCTTGCCGAAAAGAGGAGGCCGAAAGCAGAAGTGAGCGTGGGCGGGAAGGAACAGATTTTTGGACTCAAAGAGCCACTGAGAGGTAACTATGCAGCTTGGCCGGAGGACAGAGGTGACAAAGCGCAGTCCCTGTCCCTGTCCCTGTCCAAGCGCTCCCTACACTTCTCAGGTGTTGGCATGTGACACGAGCGTGTGCGCAGGCAGAGGTGTGTTCACAGGACACGCGACTGTGCACTGGGGTGCATCGGACGGCCGGATCGCGGCGGTGAACCCAAGTGTCAGCAGACGATTCCTCCTGGATCTCCGTGTTTCTGCACAGCTCACATAGTGTAGCATCGCTGTCCAAGCTCCGGATGGACAGCTCTGAGGACACAGCCGGTGTCCCCTCCTGAAACAGCGGCCCGTGACAACTCCGCGTCTGGCAGGAACCCCGAGCTCGGCGTCCGTGTCTTCCTGCTGCGGAACAAGCCGTCACCTAAGCCCCTTGACACCGCCCTGTGGGCACTGTGGCTCAAAGAGCTGGCACTAAAACGCTGGCGCTCTAGCTACTGTTCTTGCTGTGAATATTAAACTGTCCTTTATTTCCGGCCCAAGGAACCTCATGTCCTCTACAGCATTTCCAAAACGGAGTCCGTGTATTTGTTACCGTGAGGTAACATCTAGCCCGCTCAGACCTCTTCACAGTGTGTGGAGAGTTATGCTCCAGGGAATCTGGGGTAGCCACATTTTTATGTGCGCGTGAGGATTAGAGGCTGTGGTAAGGGAGGGGCGGGGAGCGCACTTTGGAAAGCCAGCCCTGGAGCCTCTATGAGAACATAGCGGGCATGAGTTCAGTGCCAGACTGAACCAGCACCCCTCATGGGAAGACGGGGCGACGGAGCCAGGACACATGGAAAGACAGGTCTGCGGTCCAGCCTTTCACGACAGCCGGGCCACGGGAGGCGTGGATTTGTACTGAGATGACTGGTGACCACGGGAAGGTGAGAGGGGCCGTCAGAGGGCGCAGAGGCGGGATCCGCAAGGAGTCTCTGCTCTGTGAGAGGGAACCTTTCTCCCATCCAAAGCAAACTCACAGGCCTCTCCCACATCCCCAGCCTATTCTGGAATGATGAAGTCCACTCTGGGAAGCAAGCAGGACTCTGACCTTTGTAATCCACTTTGATATTTCTCTCTAGGAACTAATCTTGTTTTGTTTTGTTTTGTTTTCTGAGACAGGGTCTCACTCTGTAGTTCAGGCTGGCCCTGAGCTCACTATGGTGCCCAGGCAAGCCTCCAACTCAGCAGTCCTCCTGCCTCTGCCTCCTGAGTGCTGGGATGACAGGCCTTGTGATTGTGAAGTAGATGCCGGAAGCGCTGAGCTAAATCCCCAGCCCTTCTCCAGGAACTGACCTTGACAACCACTCCTCTGACATGCGCCTTTCCCAAGAAAAGTGTGATAGGCCTTTGTAGTTCACTTCCCCTCTTGAGGTAGGAGCAGGTCCGGAGCCCTCGCCGCAGGCACCCTGCAGGGGACCCTTGCCAGTTACTTTGCTGGGCCTGGGTGGAAGCCAGATGGAGAGGAGCAGCTCTGAGTGTTCGCTTTGCACACTGGGTACTTGGCCAGCTTTGTCTTTCCTGACTGTTCTAAATAAGGAGGGAGGACAGTGCTGAGGAACAGAGAAGCAGGGCCAGGGCTCTGGGGCGGGGGGTGCTGAGGACGGGGCGCGGGGTCGAGGGGCACACACTGCTGGTCGGGGGTGCCCGCCCTGCCTCAGAGACAGCCAAGTCCCCGGCAGCTTTTCAGGGGACGGTGGCGCCCAGCGGAAGGGGACGAGGGAGGAGGAGGGGTCCTGCTGCTTGAGGGGGTGCCCCAAGCCGTGGCGGAGGCCTATTCCCAGGGGACCCTCCTGGAAGTGGAGCACTGCTCGGCAGTGGGCCGTGGAGGGTCCCAGGACCCCGGGCTGTGGCTCCCGAGGGGCCGTGGGCAGCTGCTCCTCATGGAATCAGCTGCTCCGCCGAGATGCCGCCTTCACTAGAGCCCCAGAGAGGCGCCGCCGCCTGGGACTGGAGCCTCCGGGTGGGGCACAGTGATCCTTCCCTAAGTGAGTTTTGTCACAGGAACATAAAAAGAATAGCACTAGCCCAAACTGTGCAGCGGATGGAGGTCCTCCAGGCCGTGAGGACAGCTGCATGTCTGGGACTCTGCACCAGCCCCTCAGGCCGAGGTCACGTGATCGCCCCACCCCGCCCCACCCCCAAGGGCACCCAGGATCAGGCCGCCTCCTCCCAGGCAGTCCCGCTCATTGGCATTCAGGCTGCTGCCCACGCTGCTCGCAGAGGCCGCGGAGGGGCTGAGATCCGATCTAGCCTGGCTGAGCTGCATTAAAATCAATTAAAAATGAGAGAGAGGCCTCTTCTTCCGCCTGGAAAATCCAGAGCAAGAGCAGGAACACGCAGCCCGTCCGTCAGTCACTGGCAGCCCTGCTCTCCTCGGCTTCCTCCAGACGGCTGCGAGGGCAGCGGGCGCAGAGGGCTCCTGCGAGGGGCCGGGCAGGCGGCGCCAGGGCGGGCTCAGCTGCCAGCAGGACGGCCTGCTGTCCTCACCGCAGCCGGCGGTCACCACCCGAGCCCGACAGCGGCTCCCCTGTTAGTCCGGGGCTCGAGATTTAGATTCCTGGGGACCTGGGCTCGCCTCAGCTGTCACCGGAGCGAGGGGTGGGATCAGGCTTCTCCTTGTTACATGGGGAAGTGGCTGCTGTGATGGTTCTAGTGAAGCCACAGTTCCCGGTGTTGCCAGGCGAAAAAAAGAATGTGTGTGTGGGTGTGAGTGTGTGCGTGTTCTACACGCTGGGCCTGTGCCACCCGGAGCCTTGCACATGTGTCAAATGAGGGAAAATGTGTCCATGACGCCTCTGCCATCCCCAGCCGTGAGCAGCAGGCAGACAGCACTGGTGCCGGTTCAGGGGGCCGACCTCGGCCGAGTCCATGCAGCCTCCTTTGGTCTGTAACTGGGGGGCCAGCGGCCCCCTGAAGCCAGCTCTGAAGCGCGGCTCCTGGGGCTGGGCTTGGAGCGAGAGATCCAGGAGGGAGGACAAGGCAGCCCTTGACCGCCGGGGGCTGGCTCCGCGGCCCTGCGCCCACCCCGGAGGTGCTTTACCCTCGCCTGAGGCTGGGTGCCGGGAGCAGGCTTCGCGCCACCCAGGGCCGCTGGGTTCACCGAGTGTGCCGTGTGGAGGCGGTGACTGGCCTGGTTCGGAAGCCGGTTCTTCCCGGTGACTGATGAAGGAGACTGACTCAGGGGCATCGCTGCTTCGCTAACGGAGCCCTTTGCAGGTCATTCGGCTGCAGCCCAGCGTGGCACGGGCGCGTAACCGCGGCTGCAGACTGGGCCTCAGGAGCTGCCCTGGGCCAGAGGGTCTGGAGACCTGAGCACTGCGCGCGCATTTCCCCGTGTGCCAGGTGGGCTCCTGGCTTCTTACGGGCACACGTGTGAGGAGCTACGGGTTGGAAGGAGCCTCTGTGAAGGAACTCAGGCCCTGAGGATCGCTACAGCGTGGCTCGGGAAAGCTTGCCGAGGCAGAGGCACCCAAGGCTCAGGGCGGTGTGGGCTGCTTCCCACGCCCGGCCCTGGTGGAGGCCACAGCTAGAAGGGTCACCCTGGGGTGTAGCACACGGTTAGCAGGTTCGGTCCCCAGCGCTGGGGCGGGGCGCTGCTCAGCAGCCGGAGATCTGGGGCTCTGAAAGCAGCTCCCTCGGTGACTGTGGAGCCCAGAGCATTTTGCACAGTGATTCAGCAAATATTTGTTGAGTCATTTCTTTTAAGGCCTTTGGGAAGCGAGATTTTAAAAACATTTAACAACCAGGTCGCTGAGCACTCAGTAAGAAACCGACCGGAACCATGATGCCGGTGGATTTGCCTCCGCGTGATCTCCTCGGTGTGGATGTGACAGACAGATGGCCTGAACAGACAAACAGCTCACATTCCGGGGCCTTGGGGGACAGAAGCTCCCAGAAAAGATGGTTCTGAGCTGAGTCCCGTGGCTCAAGGGCAGAAAAGCAGAAAGCTGACACTTCAGACCCGCGGAGGTGCAGGACAAACACCACATACACACAGCCCCGCAGAAAGAGAGCCCCAGGCCCCGAGAACCACCCGGGGTGCTGAGGCTGCTGCTTGGAGCTGGCCGAGCGGGGAGCCTTGGGTGGCTCATGATCCCTGGGCCATAATTCTGGGGGTTCACTGGAAGCAGCTGAAGTTTTTTCTTCAGAGAGTGAGGGACTCAAACTAAGCAACTAGATGCGGTGAGTGCACAGGAGCAGAGGGGGGCGGCCTTCCCTCGATGGGAGCAGACAGGCCGGGGTTCGGGCCAGGGCGAACCGGACACACGCTGTGTGCCCCGACCGAGAAAGGGTCCTCCTGACCTTTGCCTCAGCAGCACAGTTTCCTGACCACACACTGGAGAGGTCTTCTGTGCTACCTGGCTAAGGAGATGGCACTGTGGACAGGCACATCCAGTGGGCTCCTCCCAGCTCCACGGCAGCCCTGCTCAGGGCACCCGCTGTGGCTGAGCCGCCCCGACCCAGGACGGAGGAGGAGCCAGTGAGCCCACGAGCTGTTCTCCAGCGCTGTGGTGTCTGCTGTTTGTCTCTGTACACCTTCAGCACTTTAGACCCTGAAGATCCTCTCTGTAAGTGGGTTACACCTATCAGTTTTTTTGTTTTGTTTTGTTTTGAGACAGGGTCTCGCTTTGTAGTTCAGGCTGGCCCTGAGCTCACTATGGAGCCCAGGCAAGCCTCAAACTCAGCAATCCTCCTGCCTCTGCCTCCCAAGTGCTGGGATGACAGGCGTGAGCCACCATGCCCGGCACTGTGGTATGTGGTATTGATAGTTGGTGGGCGTGATTCTCCACGCCCAGCATTGTATGCGGTTACCGGGGATTGAACTCAGGACCTTGTGCTTGCGAGGCAGGTGCCGGAACCACTGAGCTAACCCTCCGGCCCCACACCTATCAGTTTTT
>PVIC010025069.1:0-25541 GCA_004025085.1 Thryonomys swinderianus
AGGGAGACTGGGGCACAAGGGCGGCAATGCCAGTATATAACCAACAAGGGCTCTGGCCCGCCGGGCACTGACTTTATTGCCAATCATTTGGGGGAAAGACAAGCTTTGTGCAATTTCTCCAGAGATTAATGCAAACCAAGCTCGTACAGGACAAGACAAAACATTCTCAAATTAGGAACAGAATAGACAAAATGTATGTTTGCAATCAGAACTTTGTTCTTCTAGTCAGAAGGTTTCTTGCATGAAGGGAATCTGGATGCAAGTTACTCTGATACCAGCATGTAGATTTTTTTTTTTTTTTTTTTTGCTTTTTGAGACAGGGTCTTCCTTTGTAGTTCAGGCTGGCCCTGAGCTCACTATGGTGCCCAGGCAAGCCACCGCGAACTCAGCAATCCTCCTATCTCTGCCTCCCGAGTGCTGGGATTACAGGCGTGAGCCACCACGTCCGGCATTGTGGTATGCGGTGTTGATTGTTAGTGGGCGTGTCTCCATGCCCAGCATTCTATGTGGTCACTGGGGATCGAACTCAGGACCTTGCGCTTGCGAGGCAGGCGCCGGAACCACTGAGCTAACCCTCCGGCCCCCAGCATGTAGATTTTGACCAGACTCACTTCTCTAACCAGCCGATGGTGGGGTTCACTCTTTATGGCCTGATCAAGTACCACAGTCCTCCATATCTCTCTTGACTACTGAGAGACTTTCCTCTTCTTATCCTGCTAGTGAGCAGTCAGTGCCCTCACCTACCTCCTTTGTCCAGAGTGATTTTACTCTTTCACTATCCACTTTTGTTAAGACACCAGCTTGTCTTGTTGGCAAAAGCTGTATTCAAAAGTAACAATTCATGATGGATGGCTGCTGTGACTTTTAATAGTTCTTATTCTACGAAGTTTATTACTTTCCTAACATTTACTGCTTTCAATATGGGAGAACTTTACTCTTTTTCCTTTGTTTTGACAGTGAAAAAAATCATACTGTATAAATCTGTTGATCTGAGGATGGAAACCGGAATTAAAAGTCATGATGCCTGAAAATTTTTCCTAAAAATGTTTATTCGTGCATTTACAGATCTCATATACACTATTTTATTACTATAAGAAGAATGATAAATAAAACAGATTCAGGTATGCTCTACTTTTTCTAAAGATTATACTGAACGGACATTTTTATTATAAGCTAAATAATCCATAACCTTCCACACACTGAAAAATTTAATGGTTTATAAAAGAAAGGCATCTGGGGAGCTGAAAAAGAAACATGGATATAAAAGTAGATAGATACTAGGCTTGCACACTCATAAGGAAATTATCCAAGTCATTGAATACTGATTGCCATTTTATTATCTGAATCAATACCAATGCAGTTAATGTGGCATTTGAAATCATAAAAATGAAAATGGCATAATTGTTCCCCTACACAGAAGCCTTACTAAATATTTTCGGCCTCATGCAGAGATGTTACGCTGAACTGTACGGAAACGTGGCCCCCATCAAGGCTGCTGGCCGTAAGCAACTCTTGAAGAGTGTTTGCTCCTCTGTGTCCTTCATTTACAGTTTAATCAAAATATTGGCCACTGCCAAGGCCGGAGGGGGAAAGAGTTTCACAAACTATTTTCCCTTCTGGTCAACACTAAAGAGTTGATTTACGATTCAAGAAAGCCAGAATATTGTATTGCCATTCTCTGTTTTTATTTTATGAGGAGATTAAAGCATTTTGAACTGTTACGTTATCTTGCACAACAGATTCAACAATGTTAGAGGCAGACATAGTTACAGAGACCATTTAATGCAATTCTCTGATTTTAAAGGTGACAAGGCTGAGGCCTACAAACGCTAAATACTCAGATAAACTGCTATTTTAATTACTAGTACTCCCAAGGAGCTTCTCTAAATTGCCTCACCCAGCCCTGGAATCCCCGTGCTGCGTGTGTGTGCGTGTGCGCACACTTCACCCGTAAAGAAATGAGTTCACCATCCAGTAAAAAAGGAATCATTGCACTCTACGCTAATCCACACCATGGTTTGTGTGGGCACCTGAAACACGTTTTGCACAAATTAAGGCTGCACTGTAGAATGTGTACCATCTTCGCGCCTTTCATACACTGAAAATCAGGCTTGAGCTTAATTTAGAAAATAAAATGATAACCCATAAAAAAGACAGGAAAGCATGGAAGGTGACGGATGTCACACAGAGGAATAACTGTAAGTCAAGAATTTAATGTACATCAAAGAGTGGTGTTGTTTTGTTGATATATGGGGGACAGAACCCAGAGATTGGTAAGTGCTAGGCCAGAGCTCTGCAGCTAAAAGACAGGCACAGAATGTTTGCTTTACTTTAGAACACTGTCTTCCCAGGCTGCTCCGGACGCACTCAGGTTTTAACCCTCCCGTCTCTGACTGAGTAGCTGGGTGACGGGTGTGCGTTCTGCTTTAAACATGTTTGAGAAGAGCACCAGGAAGAAAACACGAGAAGAATCAAAGCACTTTCTTACAACAAATAGGAATCTATACAAAAAGCAGTAAGTGTAATTTGGTTATGAGCAGGAATTATTTAATCGAGTAGAACGTTTTATAAATTAATATGTAATAGAATATCTTGCCTTTAAACACACTGTCATTTAGTAGGTCCGAATTCATTTTTCCGACAAGGGTAGGCCTGGTGGGAGTGGCTCGGACCCTCTCACATCCTTCCCGCTGCTGCAAGATGATGCTGTCTCTGTTGAGTTTCCCAGTATTCCGCCGTTGCTTCCCCACGCACAAGGGCATCGCAGCAGCTTCCTGTTAGGACACACGCCATCTCTTTCCCGGGCCTGGAACATGGGGGGAAGAGGGGACCCATGACAGGGGCGCCAGCGGGTCAGCTGGGCACGCTCGCCCCTTCCTGCTACTTCTTCATTCTCCTGTCTCCAACTGCACCACAAGAAGCTGGCTACATTTTAAAAATCAACTTCTGTTAGAAAATCTACTCTCCCACAAAACTGGGATTTCCAAGCACTGGTAAGATGGAGGTATAAACACAATAAATTAAAAAAAAACAGTTTAATCAGAAGTTGTTAGTTCTTTTCACTGAGTTTAACTGATCTCCAAACCTGCTAATCCTTCATATCCGGGGACAATTTATTTTGTATGGATGGGGTACTTTGTTTCCCCAACGTGAAGCAAAAATCACTGCTACTATTTTTATTTAGAAGAAATCATCTTTACGATCAGTAAATTGTTCTTCGATCCCAAGCACACCATTTCCCACACACCCTCCTGCAAGCAGAATTGCCTTGACGTGGTCTGAAAAGAGGGCAATTCTGACGGACGCATGTGAGAAAGGAAATGAAGTCATTCAAGGCATAATAAGCGCCAAAAGAAAACAAGAGAATGTAAGACCGAGGGAAAAGAGCAAAGCTAAACTATGCACTCACAAGTCATGAACAGTAATGCATATTGTCCCAGCATCTCCACATGAGGAACTGATTCGAGAAGATATTAATATTAACAACTATGAAATAGTTCACTGACTTTATCCCTGCTTTATCTGCACAAACTTTAGCCGACCCCCAATTCACCCCAGACTTCACTGACAGTTCCCACAGTTTCTATTTTGCGCTCTGGGCTTAGCCCGTGTGACTCATTTAGTATGTACCATTTTTTTCCCCCTTAACTATTTCTCCAATGCTTTCTATGTAAATGACAGTCATATTAAAACCAGAAAAACAATTTTACCATTTGATTCATAGAAATCTGTATCTTAAAAAGTTGTTTCTAGTAATCTTGCTATAGATTTAATATATCATATTGAATACAAATTGTAATGAACTAATTTATCTTAAATACAATATTTTTATCTTAGAGTATGAAAGTGCCAGTTCTTTCTGAAACCTCTTTTTCTCTACTCATTTTCAGGCCTTTTTTCTGCTATCATTTTACTTAGTTTGAGATGCAAATTGTTTATCATAAAAGTATTTATCATTATCTTAAAATGACATGTATCAAATGTATGTCAATGTTTTCAAAGATCTGTCATTGGATATTGAAAAAACTCATATGTGTATCAGGTACGCTTCAAGATGTTTTTGTGTAGTCATAAACCCAAAACACAAAAGCCCATTCTTAGTCGTTCAAGCAATCTAGGCAACAGACAAAATAAATAAATATATAGTACATTAAAAGGATATATGTATGGTTAAGGAGAGAAAGGAGACAGAGGATGTGGAAGAAGGGACCGAATCCTGGCAGTCAGGAGAATAACCAAAGACAAAGTGAGAGTCTGCTAAAGGCCTGACATAAACTTAAAAACAGCCATTTCGCTATTCGGGTAAAGAAAGTTTCCAACGTGGGCGGGACCTAGCCACTGCAGAGCTGTAGCGGGGCAGGCGAGCTGGGATCAGGCACAAGGCGCGCCGGGAGAGGGGCAGCCAGCAGGCGAGGAGGGGAGGGGCAGGGGAGGACGAATGGGGGTGGATTCCTTAGGCGCGTGTGATACCGCGGGGCAAGATGGGATTGTATCTCACTGAGACTTGGCAAGACTAGGGCTTTTTGAATAAAACTGTGACATTTTAATAGGATCACTTTGAATCAAAGACAGATGATATGAATGTAAAGATATGAGCAGAGAACCCAATTAGGGAGTGATTGAAATGATCCTGGGGAAAGATTTTTGAAAATTTGGTGGATGGAATAGCAGAGAAATTGCTAAGAAGTGATTGCACTTGAATTTGGTTATGAACTTCAACATGCTCTAATTTTACATGAACTTCTTCAGGATGGTTACGTCATTTTGTTTTGTTTGTTCATTTTGAATAACAATATTTTTCTTCTTGAAGCTTAGTATGCATATTCTTCTACTTTTTATGTCTTAGAAACAAAGAATAATGTATCTTGACTCATTAGTTTCTACACGGATATACCTTTTTTTTGTTAATTCATGGCCATAATTTTTGGAAGATTTTATTCTTTATCAATACCGTTTTCATCTCTTAGGCCAAAACCAGAAGACAAGTAATTGCCAAGAAAAATGGATTATTTAATTTGCAAATTCAAATTCTTGCCATCTCAAAATGTATTTTTTTTCTAATGCAACTACTGTTTCTTAAATGTATTTTGGCGTTCCTACCCTTTGACTCCTTTCAAAAGATTTTCACTTTAATGTTTTGGATTTTCTTTTCCTTTTTATGAGTGTTATGGAATTTGTCAAGTTTTTCTTTTAATGAGTCATCTATGGTTATGTTATTTTAGGCTTCTCCTATGTATTTTTCCTTAGTTTGTCCTGGAATATACCTAATGTGTCTTTAAAAAATCGACCGTAAACTTCGAGTATTACAAATAATAAGAAGTGCTGTCCTTCTGGGCATATAATAGAGATTTCTTAAGTAAATAAATACATAAACAAATGAGATACACTAACATTATTTCAATCAGACCTAAGTGATACCTGTGTTATAGGAAAAAAAATTAAAAAAAAATTCTGTAGCAGGCTGCTCAAACTGTTCTAACTCCAGAGTACTTGCGTAAGGTTATTCTAGTGAGGATAATCACCCCGTCTGAGATGCACACTGTGGTTTTTCTGCTGTAGAGAACATTAGCACACGAGACAGTGTGGACCCTTCAGGAGAAGCACCCCAAGGTGGCCTCAGCCAAGCGGGAAGTGCGAGAATCTGTAGATATGGAGATCTCCACAACTCAAGCACGTAAACATATGTTAATCATACTGTCCAACACTCGAATTTTCTGTTTTCAGGGGTATGAACTTCCTGACCTGGTCTCAAAGCATGTACTATTCAGTACAGGTATAAGTATTAGTCCAGACTTTAGAAGATACAAATCGATTTAGCTAAAATGAGTACCTCTTAATTTCTTTTATTTTAGCAAATAACGTTCCATTCACGGTTCTGCTGCTTTTATCTCTTTCTTATTTCTTTCTCTCTTGTTTGTGGCAAAACCAAAAGATTTTTCAATTTATTAATATATCTGCTTGTATTTGTACTCACTGAATTTGAAAGCTAGATATTTCTAGGAAATTTTCCCTTTCCCCTAAGGTCAACACTTCTCAAACAAAAAAATAAATGCATGAAGTGTAGAGCTGTTCCAGTCAGTCCGATTAAGCTCTCTGAAGGGTGTACCCAGGTTTATGACAACTTGTACTATGATACTTTCAATACTGTTGAAGACAGTAAATGTAGTGAAAATGGCAATTTAAACAGCCAGTACTGTTGGAATACATTTCCCTTCCCTTTTCAGCTGGCAAAGACCTTTACAGATTGCACGAAATGGAAAATAATCATCAGCATCCTAATGTGACTGACATACAATAACATTTAATTCCCATAGAGAAACCTTTTCTCAAAGTCTCTTTTCAGGGTAAATATTAAAAAAAAAAAATCCAGCACAGAGCATAGCATGAAAATTGACTCTTTGTAACACCTGTTAAAGGGGGAAAAATGAAGAATATTTTACACCCTGGCAGTGAGAGAGAAAACTGAGAGAGTGACTAAGAAGCAATATAAAGAACTCTTCTGTTGATGCCAGCACTGATTTCACACTCCCGTGGTAGCTGCCAATTCTATTCTAAATTATTGGGCCTCTGCTGTAAAGGGATCGAGGGAATGCTCTGTGTCACGACCGTGGCCGCCTGACGCGTTGTTGGAACTGACATGTCTGTGATATACGCTTCCCCTGGATGATTCTAGAACCATTACACTTGGAGCAGAGAGGAATAAACTGGGGAGACGTCGGCAAAAATTGGGCTGAAGTAGATCATTGTCAAGAGCAGACCGAGAAAGAGCTAGGATTGCTTTCAGCTATCTTGAAAGCATTTCATAAATACAAACATCCTAGCCTTTTTCATTTGGGGACATTCCTAGAAATCTAGCAACAATTTTTGGCAAGTTTTCTTTGGAAATTTATACCCAGAGACCTCATAAAGAAAATGTTAGAAAATAAAATGGGCCAATAGTGTTTTCCTATAGTGTTTAAACTACTGACATATATTCAGTCTCTCTGTCTCTGTCCCTGTCTGTCTCTGTAAATATGTACATGTGTGTATGTGTATACACATATATGGCATATGTATATATATATATGTATATATGGCATATATATATATATATGTATGGCATAATACACATAACATAAAATATGTGGAAAATAAGAATCAAAACCTTCACCCAATTTTCTTTAGTGAAAACAGATGGGATTGAGATATGAGAAAGAATAGGAATATTTGATATTTAAACTGGTAGGGGAAAGTAACGAGGGCAAAGAATAAATATAATTTTAAAAGAAAAAGAAAGCATAGGTATATGGGATTGGGAGGTTGGGGGTGGGTGAGGATATAAGATAAAATGAGAATTAACTCATGTTATATACTAGTACAACTTCCCCAATGTTGAGGGTGATTGTGAGCTGTATATAAAATGTACCAATAAAGAATTCAATTAAAAATGCATTCCTGTTGGGTGTGGTGGCTCATGCCCGAAACCCCAGCACTTGGGAAGCAGAGGCAGGAGGATTGCTGAGTTCGAGGCTTGCCTGGGCTACCTAGTGAGCTCAGGACCAGCCTGAACTACAAAGTGAGAACCTGTCTCAAAAAAAAAAATGCATTCCTGTATTTCACAACATTTTTAGAATTAACTCGTCAAACTATTTATGTACACATGCATGTATATTTTATTTCAATTTTAATTAAATTTACACATTTATTTTTGGAGAAGGAAATTTTCAGGCATTCAGATCACAAAGGAAATAAGTCTTAAATAAAACATAACTAAAAAGCAGTGGAAGGATATAAGAAAAATGGAAAAAAATCCTATTTTACGATGCTGCCTTGTGAAACTGTGTCAGGGACTGCAGACAAGTTACTTGGATTTAGGGTTTACTTACATGGATTTGCAGATGTCTGGCCTGCCCTGCAGGATCAACTACTGGGATTATCTCAGGCACCTGCCCTGCCCTGTGGGATTTAAAACTACAAGGATTATTGCACTGGGATTATTGGCTTTGAGACTTACTCGGTCAAATGGGTCCTCTAATCCCAGTTTTTGGAGGAATCTTCACACTCTCTCCATAGTGCTTGTACCAGTCTACATTCCCACCAACAGTGGAGAAAGGTTCCTTTTTCTCCACAACCTGGCCAGCATTTGTTGCTGGCTAATTTCGAAATACCAGCCATTCTTTGTGGAGTGAGATGAAAGCTCAGTGTTGTTTCCATTTGCATCTTTTTAAAAAAATTTGATCTTTATTGGTACATTATATATACATATCGCAATTACACTGAACATTGAGATTTTGTACCAGTATATGATATGACTTAATTCTCATTTTTCCCTTCCCTTACCCACCCTACAACCCCCACCCCCAAAGGACATCAACTTTGTTTCCTTTTTTTATGATCACATTTTTTCTTTCCTCTCATTACTTATCCCTAAACCTCTTTGAATATTACTATTTCACAATATCTATCATACACTCTAGAACTCATTTACATCTTCAGTTTCTTATACCAGAGAAAAGATACAATATTTACACATCTGTGACCTATTTATTTCACTTATGAGTATGTTCTTAAGATACATCCATTTGAGTCTAATTGACTCAAGATTATCAATTTTAGGGCAAAGTCATACTGTGTTTTATTTTTTTAAAAAACGTATCTTCTTTATCCAGTCTAGAGTTGATGGGCATGTAGGTTGTTTCCAAGTTTTAGCTCTCACAAACTGAGCTGCTATAAACATGGGTGGGCATCGGTCACTGTGAAAACACTTGCACAATACTGGCAAAGAAACAGAGCTGAGGATCAGTGGAACAGATGAGAAGATCTAGAAACAACTCCAGATACATAAGCCAGCTCGTCTTTGACAAAAGAGACAAAATCCTCAGTGGAGGGAAGACAGCCTCTTTAACAAATGGTGCAGAAAAACTGAGCTTCTACCTGCCAAAAAAAATGCATCATTGGCCCTTATTTGTATGATATGTTATTATATATCATTCAAATTTACAAAGGTATCAGAACTAAAAATTTTTAAAATATATTATTTCTGTTAGAATATCAAGCCCACTGTCAAAGAGGGACAACACAAAATGGGAGATTCCACTCATTTTCTTGCCAGGTATTATGTGCCAATTAATTTGTCAAGGTTCCCTTTTACCTGTTGAAAAGGAGTTTATTGTTCATGGTCAGAGATAAACAAAAATTGACCTTAAAGAGATGAGAACAGGTTTTAACTGATAATGTTGCATAGGGAGGCAGGTCCACGTGAGCAGAGACGTCTGGGTGACTGAAGTGAAGAATGGATGAGCAGAGGGGAGGTCAGGCGTCAGGGAGCTTAAAAATTCCTGAGTTGATGCCGTGAGTATAGTTATTCCAACTGTATCATTGGGTGATGGTTACAGAAGTTGGGACTGTGATTTTACACAGAAACTCAGATGTAGCTGTTTTACTCATCTGAAGATTACATTTTAAACAACCAGCTTCCTGGTGTCTGAGAAAAACACTTCTGGCTTGTAGGAGATTGAAATAGATCTCAATGGGACAGAAAGAGGATTTTGAAATCATGAAACGCTTTGTCAATGACGGCTTAAGCCTCTTATCGCAGCAGGAGGGAGGTGGGTCATATCATTTATGTTGCGGTCTGTAGTAGCTCCGGTTTTTAATGTGCCAAGCACACGTGATATATTGAAAAAGAAATTCTCATGGAAAAAGAAAATGACATCTCCTTTGTAGGACTGTTTTGCAGAAATTTGTTTGAAAAATCCAGAAACAAAACCCCCAAAGCACTGTTTCTGACATTGTTCTTGTATTTTTCCTTTGGCTAATACCCAGGTGCAAATAGCTCTGGGTGACATTACCTGGACTATCTAATTAATAACTGTAGATCAATTTGATTATCATTTGCTTCTTTTATAAATTCATTTTCAGTTTTGGACAAATGGACCTTATCCAAAACTGATTATAAATGTTGCACAAATTTTTCCTCATAAAAACTGACCTTCTGATGACTCAAGTACCATGGCATTCTATCCCTTATTGGAAGTTTTGTGTATTTTACTTTCATTTTTTAATGTCATTGTTTTAAAATTGAAGTTTACTGATTATCTAATGCATAATAACTTAAAATTGTACATATTTATGAGTACTGTGTGATATTTCCATGCTTATAAACACTGTGCAATTTTTAAATCATACTAAAATGTCTTTTGATTGGGTCTTTAAATTGTGGGATTTGATTTTTTTAGTTCTTTATATAGTCTACATATCAGTCTTTTGTCTGAAGGAACAGCTGCTAAAATTTTTTCCCCACTCTATGAGTTATCTCTTCACTTTGTTGTCGGTTCCAAATAAATTTTAGAATGTTTTCTCTAACTCTGTGAGAGATCCTCTTGGCCTTTTGCTTGAGATTACATTAAATCTGCATAACAATTTTGGGAATACAGCCATTTTCATTATGTTGGTTCTTCCTATCACAAGTGAGGGATATTCTTCCATTTTCTAATATCTTACTCATTCTCCTTTTTTGCAGAGCACTGTGGTTTTTGATATAAAGATATCTTACGTCCTTTGCTACACTGATTCTTAACTATTTCTTTTTTTTCCCCAATGCTATTGTAAAAGATACACTTTCTTTGATTGTTTTTCTCAGTAAGTTTTTTATTTGTGTACAGGAATGTTATTGATTTCGAGTGCCGATTTTTGTGTCTAGCTATGTGACTGAAATTTGTTATTAAATCAAGTCATCTTTTGTGAAGCCTTTGGGATTTCTGAGTGGTGACTTTATGTCCTGATGTGGCACTGAACTTCATTATTAGTTCTAGGAGTCTTTTGGTCGAATTCTTAGTTTTTCCTTTCTTCTTCTTTTTTTTTTTTTTTTTGAGACAGGCTCTTGCTTTCTTGCTTTGTAGTTCAGGCTGGCCCTGAGCTCACTGTGTAGCCCAGGCAAGCCTAGAACTCACCCATCCTCCTGCCTCTGTCTCAGAGTGCTGGGATGACAGGTGTGAGCCCATACACCTGGCATTGTGGTAGGTGGTACTGATTGCTGGTGGGCTGTTACCAGGGTTCGAACTAGGGACCTTGCACTTGCAAGGCAGGTAGGTGCTGGAACCACTGAGCTAATTCTCTGCCCCTCGCTAAGGAACTCTTTAAAAAAAAAACTGGATTATCAACACTTAGCAGTACTGCTAATTTATACTTCCAAAGTCTTATTCTGTATCAAATTTTTAAATTGCTGCTTATTAATTCATTCCCATTCTCCATTACTACCATGGCAAATATGAAGAAAAACTAAAGAAATTGAAAATAGAGAAAAAAATGAAAAAAGTAACAACATAAAATGTCCAACATCCACCTACTAAAAGTTACAAAAAGAAGAAGAAACAGTAAGAAGAAATAACTAAAGAAGCCATATGAGGAACTTTCTTGGAATGGAAGAATATTAGTGTTTCCATGAAAATGATTTCAGAAGCTCTACTAAAAAGAATGAAGAAAGGCCTATATTAAGTCATATAACTGGTTTCCTCAGTAATTGAATAAAGAAAATACAGCAAAATCTTCCTAATGAAAAAGATTTTTAAAAAAATATGTTATAGCCTGGACACACAACAGTCTGAGTTCAATCCCCAGTACTGCAAAAAAAAAAAAAAAGTGTTATAGATATCTCATATGTGTGGATGCAAAAATTATTAAAAATAACATCAAATTGAATATGATGTAGTAGTTTCAGTAGTTATCTAACCAAGATTCCTTACAGAAATTCAAGGTTATGTAAACCTATAATAAGATATTATACAATTATAATTTATTAAACCTATAATGTGATTTATTTGGATTGAATAAACAAAAGAATATCTGAACGAAGATTAAATATTATTAATTTAGACACTTGGATTCTCTGAAGAATGAGCTCTGAGAAGCATGTTTGCAAGGAGTTTACTAGAAGAATCCTTTCCGGATAGGTGTCTCTGAGTAAGGGGAGGAGGAATGGGGCGGCACACGGTCAGGTGTTTAATTGCAGGGTAATCACAAGAAATTCCAGACCTTTTTTCTTGGAAATGGAAAAATCATTACAAATCGAAGCAGGAGGGCTGGGTTTTATTCTCCAGTGTCCAACAATATGAAGAATGCATAAGCGCCTCCTGGCTGAATCCATTTTTGAAGAGGAAATTAAATGTCACTTGTCATGGTGATGTCTGGAAAGCACGCCATTGCTTGCATTACTTTCCAACCCTTCCACTGATGGGATATATCCATCTCATTTGGGAAGCGCACTTTTGGGATTCTGGTTGAATTATCTTTCTGAAGAAATAAAATGAAAACAAGTAATGCGGGCGTGGACACCAGCTACTCCAACTATCTGCATTTTGGGTCTTGCTGAGAGCTGAGCATTTATCACTAGCATTTTGGGAATTTGGCAGCGATCAGAGCTGCTTTGGTCTTGCTGAGAGCCAATGCTCGAGCCTGTGCCCAGTTCCCATTTATTTTTACTCTGTTTAAGAACAATTTGCAAACAGTGGCCATGACAGAGGCCGCTAATAGTCATTTGTCAAATCCACTGGGCACCAAATTACTCTGTCCTCTTTTATGGTAGATGTTCCATGGTGAACATTAACATAAAACAAAAAGACCACAATCTGTGTTGACTTTAATAAGCCTATTTATATGTTCATTGATGTAGCTTGTACATTTTCATCTTAAGCAGAAGTTTGTATACTGGATGGGCATGTGAAAAAAATTGATCCTTTTCCCCTTGAAACCAGTTTTTATCACTTCTTCACATGAAAATTGAGTGTCATTAATATAAACTACACTCATTTCTAAAGTCACATGCAACATAAAATACTAGCTCTCATTATGAAACCTAAAATTTTCATTACCATTTTTTATAATATAGCAGGAGTAAAAATGAAAGAAAAGACAATTAGCATAAATATGAATGCTGTAGCTGAGATTTCATTTCACTTCACATAAGAGGCCCGACTATAACCACAGATGTCTTTCTCACCAGCACAGGGGTCTCAGCTGCACTCGAGCGTTGTTATCTGATGGGGAAATCTAGGCACTTACTCCCCGAGCATCTAGATCTTTGATTATCTTGGTGCATTTTTCTATGGATCTGAACTACTGGCCAATGCAGAGCAAAGGGGAGACTGTGAGTCAGGAGTCACCTGGGTTCCTAATATTTCCCTTTTCTCCCCATCATGGGAGGGCAGGACATTTTCTTCTTTGAAACCAGGATCAGTCAATTCACATAACACAGTGAAAGATTCCCTGTCAACAGGGTCAAAAGAATAAGAGTGAAACTGATCAGATTGTAGTCTCAGCTTTCATTTAACTGAGTTCCATCCAGCTGGTGCTTCCTAGCGGCAGAATTCCTTGCCCGGGAACAGAAATCTAAATACCTAAGGAGAAAAAAAGTCTTTTCAATAATTTATGTATTTAATAGCAAGTTATACGCTTTCATTCAGCTCGTTGGATGTTAAGTATGTGCGTCTTGTCTGAGACCGGAGTGGCATCATACACTGGGCACTGAGGAAAGGCATGTGATGAATCTTTACACTGGCAGACCAGTTTAATGGACTACTGAGTATGCAGCCACACACGCTGCAGCGTGGGAAGATGTATTAAGACTGAATTCTGAGGTCTAAAACCCACTGCCACGCTTCCATTGCTACAATACATGTCTCTCGATCAGAAGTTACTTTTATGCGGACTACAGGGACAGTTGCTTAGCCTTTCTGAGGTTTTTATGATTAGTTCTAGAAAAATAATTGTCATGCATTGAAGGTAAATATTTATGTGTAAAAATTTATTTGTATAGAGGAAGGGGTCTCTTAATATTTTGTGAAACATTGCATTACCACCAAATATAACTGCTCTTCTTTTTATAAGAAGATTCCACCCCAGCGTCATTTACCCATGGGATTGGCCCAAAGCTTTTGGTGAAATGCACACAGACACAGAGTACATGTATGTATAGTACATGTACATATCACTGTCATGCCTGGGCTTAGTTGTCTGAACTGTTTTGGTCAAAAGGAAACGAGCAGGTGTAATCTACGCCCTTTTCTCTCCCATAATCGTGGAACGGAGGGACGTGTCAGCTGGAGTTGCTATGTAGCTCTGGGTCCAGAGTAGCAGGACCTTATCATGTGGACAAGAAAGACTTCTTGCTCTGTTATTGTTTTAAGCCACAGTTATTTCACAAATGACTTTGAATACAAAGCAGTGTAGTTAATTAAAATCTCTCGGATGTTATATTAGAATTTTGCACTCTATAGATGTAACCTAATCGGCTTGGCGCTCAGTGGATGATTCCCCCAGAGGATGAAAGCAAACGGGAAGTCGATTTATTCCGATGGGCTGAGCCTCTGGCTGCCGGACGGGGACACACTCCTGCACAGGTAGTCCACAGCCTCCTCGTCTCTGCTCTCGCGGGCACGTTATAAACGGCCCCCTCAAATCGCCTTCATGGCCGACATCCACAGCTTCGCCCGTGTTCCTTCTCACTTTGAGACACACAGTGGCGGTTTTCTCACAAGCAGGGGACACACATATCGCTGCTTTTTAGGAAGGTCCCCATCTCACCAATCTTCACATACTTTTTCCGGATGGCGACCCGTCCCACTGCCCGCGAATCGGATGCGCCTCCTAAGACTCCTCCAGCTAAAGCGCCGCCTTCCAACGCCACCCTGAGAGGGACGCAGTGTGTCAGTCTCCCAAAGCCGAGCGCTGTTTGCGTATCACGCCCACTACTCCGGAAAGCACGTGTTCCCTTTCCTCCCAGAATAATTCTCCTTCAGTTCATCTTCCTTCCAGACCTGCTCGCATCCAGCCTCATAAATTCCCTTTATGTTCCACAGTGACCTGCTACTGGACACCCGTTTTATGACTTAATGGATCAGCGAATACCTTGAAGAGCACAAGCAGATGAGGATGCACATTTGGTCATCCAATTGACCAAATGTGGTCAAATATTCTCCTTTGGGTCAGGACAGTGCCAGGTCACGTGGCGGCTTTCAGGGCCTCTGCTGTTCACACTGTGACACTGGAAGAGGGTGTGTGCAGCACCGCTGGAGACCATGGACACACCTCACAACGCCGGCCATTAAATACAAATGTTGGATGATACGTTTCCAAACTGCAGATCGTATTTTTATTACGGAAAACATCCAAGACTGTGGGGTTTAGGATTTATCCGGAGGGGCACACATGAACGTCCATAGGTCTCAAACCCTGAGACATCTCAAGAAACTTTGAGCTCTTTTCTTCATGGTGGACACAGGAAGATGCAACAAACTTTCTTCACAAAGGACACGTTCGCAGGTGTTTTCTGCATTATTTGACTCAAGGGATTTTCCCTGATTCAACAAGTCAGAGTCTGGAAAGTAAGGGCCTAGGGATGTCACCCCGAAGCTGGCGATGATTCTTGTAGCATTAACTTTCCTGAGGAGAACAGAAGGCCCCCAAAAGCAGATACTGAGCGTGCTGATTAACTCTGCCACAGATAACCGCTCCAGCAAATCGACTGTTGGTCATTATGGGATTAAGTTTGTTGTTATTGACCATCTTTCTCCACAATAGTTAAATGAGAATCACTGTATTTTTAAAATATTAAAACAGATACTCTAAAAATATTTGCAGTTATACCAGTCCCTGCTTCTCTTCTAGATTCCAGTGGGTTTTTGTTTACTCTGCTGGCAAAAGCACAATGGGGACACACAAAGGCTTCCACTTGGCCTTTCCTAACATAACCGACTTTGATGTAAATCATGGGAAATAGGCAAGAACCCTGCCAGTAACTGTCTCTCCCTGCTGCATTTGAAGACCTTGGGAAAATAAGTGTGACATATGCTTGCTGTGAGTCACCTCCTGGTAGTGGAGTTAGTGTTATCCCTATGAGCCCTGGATTTTCCGCCTGCAAACACTAGACATGTATGACCTGGAGCCTATTTTTTCCTAGTAACATCATTATCATTTAATCACTGCTATAGATCTTTGTCTTACAAAACATGATCATCACCCAGCTCAGAAAGGTACTGATATAAAGGCGCTCATGAGGTCTCAATACTGTCACTTGATCCGGATATGGGGGTGAGACCCCATCAAGGCAATGGAAACACCCATTATTAAAATGGCCTTCAGCATTACCTCCGGCTTACAGAAACTTGGCATTGCAAAGACTGACACACTGGCTCTTCCTTCACAAGATATTTCCTTGCCACTTAGTGACCGGAGACTCCAGTGGGCTTTGCAGATCACAGTGTTTTTATTAGTGAGTGAGCATTGCGTATATAGAGTGCTAGTCTAACATTTGTGGTGACCTGATCCATTAGTCTCCATGCCAGTGAAATTCATACAGTTTTCCGATGACTAGAGGCGACCATCTGTTTAACTTTCAATTAGCCAAGATAGTGAGGAAGGTTGGGAAGGGAGGGTAGGAGGAATTTAAGCTTCTCCTCATAGAAGTATTCCTACATAGTTGTTCCACTGACACGATTCAGTTCAATATAGTAAATACATTGATCCACATGTACTGGTTCCTTGTATTATATTCTTTTTGGTTTGTATGTTGAGGATCCACTTGCAAGATACTCCTTAGACCACTGGCAAATGACCTCCTGTAACATGTTGGAGGTACTGTGAGCATCTCTTCTTGAGGCATACCATGAATTTCAAGTCTAGTTGATGAATAATTAATTTTAGATGACTTAAAGATAGGTGTCTGGGAGGAAACATACCCTGAACTGAATCAGCAATTACTTTTCAAGAAACAGCCTGAGGACAGTTTTAAAATATAGTATTTTTAGAGAAAATTAGAAGAATAAAAAGGTCAATATGTGTGAGAGTTACTGTCACTGAAAAGATGGTTTAGCACTCACAGTTCCTGAGAGAAGGGGGCGCTCTGAGCCCTGGAGGCGCACTTGGGGAGCCCCTGACCTGACCAGCAGGCGGAAGGAGACAGGGAACTCTGAGAAATAAACTTTATTGGGGTTTCCATTGAGAGGCGCAGGGGAGGGAAGATAAGCAGGACAGTTTTCTCACAAACAGTGTCAGTGGACAGAGGGGTGGAGGGGCTCTTTCTAGTTTTCGGGTATCTGTCCACAGGTGATCAGGGCAAGGGCTGGGCCTGGAGCCTGCACGAGAGAGGGCTCTGGCCAGCTGGCTGTTACAACAAAGTGACTAGTTTGCTACCTCTGGGAACTGGCTCACGCCACACGGAGAGTTCTAGATGTCAGATATCAGAGCATTAAAATACAGGGAAAAAACTTGTCTAATACAGGAACCAACCTAATCCCAATATTTGATGTGAGTGAGGGTGGGTCCTTCAGAGTACGCGCGCGTGTGTGTGTGTGTGTGTGTGTGTGTGTGATAGTTTGAATATGGAAAGAGAATTTATTTGATAAAAAGACATTCGGGAAGATTTTGCTGCTACACTACTTTAGCACTGCCTGCCTATACTCAAATATCTTTGCCACATGCCTCAGGGTTTATCTTTGATTTAGCATAAAATGATATGAATGTGGATACTTTATTGCAATTGTATTTTAGCTGCTCTTAGCATATCTCTATATTTTTCTCTTCACAGAGATCATTATGATGTGCATAAAAATGTGCCAATAAAGATTAAAAAAAATTTTTGAGACAGGGTCTCATTTTGTAGTTCAGGGGGGCCCTGACCTCACTATGTAGACCGGGCAAGCCTCAGACTCAACAATCCTCCTGCCTCTGCCTCCCGAGTGCTGGGATTACAGGCATGAGCCACCATGCCTGGTATTGTTGTATGTGATTATCGGGGATCAAACCAGGGACCTTGTGCTTGCTAGGCAGGTGCCGGAACCACTGAGCTAAATCTCCAGCCCAAGATTAAAATCTTAAAAACAAAGAATTAATGGAAACAGAGGTTGCTTGAAGCTGGGAAATCTACGTGGCTCCCTCACCTCTCAGTCTAAAATGCCAAGCAAGGAAAGGACTTCTCCCAGCCTGGGGTGGGTCGTGGTACTGAGAGTGCTCTGTGCCCACAACAGCTTTGCGTATGAGAAGGATGCGGCCATCTGACATGGACGGCGGAAAAGGAGTCCATAGGATGAAACCAAACCTCAGTGACCTCCAAGCCTTTTATCCCCAGATCCTGTTGTGTGCAGAAGCCATTCAGGAGACCAAGAACGTGAGAGCAGTGACATACATCCACAGGGCTCAGCATCCAGGGGACAGAGGATGAATTTAGGGGGGTTAACTGGACTCAGTCCTTCCTCTTCCTCTTTCTCTTCTTCTTCCTCTTTTTCTGTTTTGGCTGCCACAGATGAACGGCTTTGCTAGGCCACGTTTTCCCAGAAGGTGTGCTGCATCAACCCAAGACCCAAAGCAATGAGCCCAAACGGCCACTAACTAAACCTGCCCAAACCGTGAGTCCAGGGAAGTCTTTTCTCTCTGTAAGTTGACTCTATCAGGCATTTGTTACAGTGTTGGGAAGTCTGTCAACATAGTCCCTAATGAGTTCTTTTTTTCTTCTTATAGACATAGTGCTGTTCAACATTAAAATGTTCTTCCTCTCTTAGAAAGCTAGTCAGCCTTCTAGTTCTGAATATTTTGGTTTTCTGAATCAGGGGCTGACACTGTCTGAAATTTAGGAATAAATATGTGCCACTTTCTTGACAAGCTACTAGAGGTTTGCATTTCTAAAACAATAGTACAATTAGGACACCTTCCTTTCTTACCATAAGTACTTGATTTTTGTGGCCTGAATGCAAAGAAAGGAAGTTTGGAATCTCACACAAAAGATGTAGCATCAGTTTATATCCAGAAAGTAATTTCATATTTGTAAGGAAAAAAATCTATTAGATTTTGCTTCTTCTTAGGTTGTTAACTTTACATAATTTTAAATTTTTCTGAGTTCAAGATTTCCTATCAACTAAATAGGGGCTGTAATGCGTGCCTAAAATAAAGTTTGCTAATATTAGAAATAATTTGGAGGATGGCCCTGGCAAAATATCTTGTACAGTTCACAAGATACTGAGAGGCGATTATTGTCAGCACAGAGGAAACATAAGAGAAATGATTGATTTAGTTACCTAAAAGATGAATGCAAATTCAGGAAGAAAATTAGAAAATTTTTTCAAAACATCCATACTTTTAGGATCCTAATAAAACATAAAAATTACTTGTATAGCTGAGATTTAATTAGAAATTTTATCAGTAACCGTGTTCACCCAGTCTGTGTTTCTTATTTGGTCTTTGTATTTTAATTTTAGAGCTATGATCCTATCCACACACATTTCTTTCTAATGAAGGAGTTTAAATACCTGTGCCTCCAACATTGGAGAAATATGTGTGGCCCGATATTTTGGCTGCTTTGGGGCTTAACTAAATGAATTGAAAACATCACTGATTAATGTGAAACAAAGATATAAGGCTGGACTTAATGTATTACAAATAGGAACATCATTAAATTAAAGCCATTTACATTTTGAATTTCAGTAGCTTCTAAAATCAGCTTATGTAAAGCTCCTTACTCTAAAATGAGCTTAAGCTCTGGTTGTAAACAGTTCTACTGAACACCATAAATTTCAGCTTTCATGAGGCTCCTTTCCCCAATTTACGTTAGTTTAGGAAAATCTACAGTTACATCCAAACATTTCTTTTTAAATAAACAACACTAGGGAAGAAAAAACCTTGCTAAACAAAAAGGAAACAAAATTTATGCATATAGAGGGTGGGCATTGTAGGGAGGGCAGGGGGAAGAGGAAAAATAAGAATCAAGATTTATCATGCATGGGTACAAATTCTCAGTGTTGAATGCAATCATAATGTATGTATAAAATATACCAATAACATCAATTAAAAATAAAATTTCTGAAACTAAATACACACACACACACACACACAAACAATGCCAGGGATCAAACCCAGAGCACTGTGTCCCCTGAAGAAGGCCTCTGCTATTGAGCTGCATTCCCACACTCCAATTAAACTCTTTAATGAATGATTTAGTCCTAATTTACACTAACAATTTTCTAGTAAATTTTTTATTGCGTGTTTTTTATTGTAATGTTCAAGAAAGTCACAGGGAAAGTCTAGTAATTTTGAGTAAAACCCATGCCTTCTGGTTCTGATATGTATTTTTCTATTCAGAAACAGTGCACTTAACATTTTTACCAAATCTCATAAAACTGTGCGCAGTTCTTTAGAAACTATATGTTAATGTGTACATATTGATATCAATATTGATACAGATATCAATATAGATATAGATATACATAGAAATAGAACTGAACTGACAGTCATGCACTTTTTTTAATTTATACTCTTGACATATTTTCCACACAGTATTTTTTTTTTATCAATTCTCATAAAACTGCACAGTTCTTAATGCCGGACTTGGTGGCTCACGCCTGTCATCCCAGCACTCAGGAGGCAGAGACAGGCGGATTGCTAAGTTTGAGGCTTGCCTGGGCACCATAGTGAACTCAGAGCCAGCCTGAACTACAAAGCGAGACCCTGTCTCAAAAAAAAACAAAAACAAAAACAAAAAAAACCTGCACAGTTCTTTAGAAACTATATGTTAATGTTTACATATTGATATCAATATTGATACAGATATCAATATAGATATAGATATACATAGAAATAGAACTGAACTGACAGTCATGCACTTTTTTTAACTTATACTCTTGACATATTTTCCACACAGTATTTTTTTTTATCAATTCTCATAAAACTGCACAGTTCTTAATGCCGGACTTGGTGGCTCACACCTGTCATCCCAGCACTCGGGAGGCAGAGACAGGCGGATTGCTAAGTTTGAGGCTTGCCTGGGCTACATAGGGAACTCAGAGCCAGCCTGAACTACAAAGCGAGACCCTGTCTCAAAAAAACAAAAACAAAAACAAAAAAACCCTGCACAGTTCTTTAGAAACTATATGTTAATGTTTACATATCGATAGCAATGTATGTATAGATATACATAGAGATAGATATGGGCTGACTGTCAAAAGTTTTTAAACTTTGACTCTTTACATGTTTTCCATTATCCAGCTCTCTATTTAAATCTACACGGGCCGAATCTATCTGCAAAAGCATCCTCCAAGTTCCTGCAGATGCTTTCCAGCTATGCCCGCTTCGGGCTCTAGAGGGAGCTCCTAACTCCATTGAAGTGGATGAAATATGAATAGAAAATCGATTTTCTGTATGGACCTCTTAGAAACGAGCGCTTTGATTTTCCATAAAAGTGATTTGGAGACGGTCATTCCATTTGCTGGAACTGAAGGAAGGAATCCATCATCTCGGAAGCCGTCTGGCGGCCGTTCTGTGCACATGAGTGTTCAGAGCCGAGCCCCAGGGAAAAGCAGGCACTAGGAGGCCGAGGCAGAGCGATGACATTGTCTTTCGTCTCCGAAAGTATCTGAGTCTGACCCTAGGTCTAGATCAGCATCTCGATGTTACCTACAAACCGTTTCCAGTGTTTTTAATCTTGAACACATGTACTGTTTTACTATTTGGGCTTACTGCTTATAGTGGAGAGATTTATAATTAATAAAAGCATACTGAGGTTCGAATAGACCTTTCTTCTCTGTATAATAAACATTTTCATCCAGGTGCCACGTGCCTTTGCAAATCCTGCAGCCTTTTCTATGCCTACGTGGAATTCAAGTAGAACCCCGCCTACCTCCAAAGTTTCCGTAGAAAAAGTCTTATTTTTATTTAGGTGTATGATTGTGTTTTAGTCACAGTGTCAAGTGAATTTTAGCTGTGTTTTTGCTACCTCATTGACAGAATAAAAATGTGTTGAAAACTGATATATATGATATATAATGAATGAAAATTATTAGCGTTAAGATTTGCCTTTCTGTAAACTTAGAAATTTAGAATTACTCTCTTTGTACAGCTAGGATGTGTGTCTGAAGTGAGTATGTATTGAGAAATATTTGTTAACGTGTATTGTTAAATACAGTTGAAGTTCTTTACTCTTCAAAAAGTAAACCACATAAACAAAATATGACTCAAACGCTTCCTGGAGTCTTTTGAAGTATTGTAACTACTTGCTCTGTAGATAATGATATTTTTAAGGAAATAACCAGCACATCAAGTGGTAGAACCCCTCCCCATTTCAAGTAATTGTTTTCACTTAAAAGTTTTTTAATACTTCATATCAGAATACTGAAAATGTTTTCCTCATAATGTTTTAAGTAGGTGTTTTCCATTCAACCCTTGTGTCTCAAAAGCTGTTAATGAGAAAATTGGTAACTAAACATTATGACAAGGATGCATAAAATTTGTTGTGAAAGATTTTTCCATACTTAATTAACAAAAGATGGAGTTGGAACCGTCATCTTTCTCCAACATTTTTCTCAGTGGATGCACAAAAATTATCTAGAATACAGTTCACTTCTGTGAAAGAGCAATTATCGAGGACAAATAATAAGATGTCAAGGTTCAGTTTGCTATTTTATTTTTTCACAGCAACACCTATCACCAGCTCTGTCATATGAATTATGTATTATGGATCCCATTTCTTTACCAAAACCCCAAAAGTACATATGAGTTTCAGAGTGACTTTACTCTCTCTATTTTCTCTCCACCTTTCTGAGCTTTAATAGGCTTATATTATGTGTAATATACAGATTTTGAAGTTTTAGTTAGTTTTGGAAGTAGAGAAGCCTATGTACCCCATCGTCTGAGTAGCATAAATTCTCCCTTTTAAATTTCTTTAAATTTCACTTTTGTAATTTTTAAAATTTACTCCAACCCTGGGTCAGATGATATTAATCATTCAAATAAATTCCTACCAATCATCAACTGAGTCTTCTGTTCTTGTCCGTTGCCTCCTAGAATCCTCTTTGTTTTCTAATAGCAGACCTCCGCCCAAGGACTGGCTTAGAATCACAAAAATAAAGAATGTATATATGATGAAGTCATTTCAGTTACTGTCTAGAAGCAAATTTATTTAGTACACTGTAGATCACCACGTTCCACTTATCAATCAATTTATATGTAAAATGTTATAAGTATAAAATTTATACTAAGTACTGTATTATTTTTATTACCAAGAGTGATAGTGAAATATATTGATCTATTATTATACAATGCACTGGTGAAAAATGAGAAGAGAAAGAGTCAAAAAAAAGTTCCAAACATTGCTCTTAGGAGTTTGTTCTTTACGTAATCGATATAATTGTCAAGGTTTTTTGTATAAATTGATATATGTAATGGATATAGCATATAAAAAACTAAATCCTCTGAAGAGGGTTTAAGCGGCTGGGGATTTAGCTCAAGTGTACCGATTACCTTGGAAGCACAAGGACCTGAATTCAATCCCAGCTACCACCAAAAAAAAAAAAAGGCTTTGAAAAATCAGAAGAAAATTTTTCTGTGTAATAACAAACCTTTCCACTATTCTGTAACCATTCTTGAAAATGTTTTAAATGAGTTATATCATATAATAGCCATTTTTCTAAATTTTGACATTCTGCTACTAGTCATAATTAAACATGTATACTTTTGTCTTTTAGCAAATGCACAGAGTATGTTTAAAAATACATTTTCTCTCCGCACTTTAAACTCTTAAAACTCATTTCCAGTTAAAAAAATATCTTGCAAATTACCGAGACTCCTGCTAAGGAAGATCATGCACAGTGGCAATCAGGACAGTTCATCAGCGGAATTTGTCATCTACAGGGGGAAAATCATTAGCAAGACTCTGGGTGGCCAGTGACAGCTTAAATACTTACAAATCACGAAATTGTCAGCCCCGTCATTTAAGGGGGACAGGTTGGACCTTTTTCAATTTAAACTTTTGATTTTTGTCACTGTGCCGAGGACCTAAAGGCTTGGAATCCTGTCATGCAGAAAACGGCAGGACTTTGATAAAAAGGAAACAGGCGCGGGCTCCTAGAGGGTCTCGAATCTCCGCTCCGCGCGTCAGGGCCTCGGTACGTGGATCGCGCGCTCCATGGAACAGTCACGGCGCGTCCGAGTCGGTGCGCAGCGCTCAGAGCGGAAGAGGCGCAGAGTCCCCGCTCAAGGACGTCACCGTCCGGGTCCAGCAGTGGCGTCGGGAGTCTAAGAACCGAAGCTGACGGTGCCACAGATTCCACAGATCTCTTCTACCGAATGGACGAGGTGGACAAATCAGGCCTGTTCTCAGAAGAAAAAGGAACGCAGTTAAATACACAGCATCTGTAATTCTGTGATTAAATGACCAGTGCTGAGCACGTGGCAACTTGGCAAAAATCATCAACGTATCACAATTTAAAAAGAACTGTAGTTAAAAATATTGTAGTGAAAATACGTGCACTAGCCTTTGATGTTATCTACTCATCCGTTGATGCCTGAGACTTACGAGTATCAAGTAGCTGAATTGACTCTTTTATAAACATAATTTCACTAACGAATACTAGCTATTAATAAATTGCTCCTATTTAGTGTGTACAATGCGCAGTTTGACACGTGGGTGCACCAGGAAAACGTTGTACGTAGAAAGTGGTCCGCTCACTCGTCAGCTTCAGAGGGTTCCTCGGGTTCTGGTTCGCGGTTGTTTTGCTCACTCTGGGCGAGAACACGGAGCCTGAACTCTGCCCTCCCAGGAACTCGCAGGGTAAGGTGCTTAGAGCACCGGGAAATTGGGAGAAACTGGGAATTTCAGGTACGGTCACAAAAATGGCTCTAAATGTCTGCTTTTATATTTTGAACCCTAAATATGCTAAGTGTTCAACAGTACTGTAATGTAATTTAACGAAATACTCATGAATAAAGCCTTAGACGGTGCAGGGCCTGTGGGTAGCATCTTAGGGATGTCAGGGCTGTGAGAAGAACAAAATCGAGAACACGGGAGCCAGCTACACACGGCGCAGCTCCCCATGACCATGCGGGGGACGCGGGGGCGTCTGCCAGGGATGAGTTACAGGGCAGCAGCCAATCGGCAGCAAGAAGAACTGAGTAATGCTCTCAGATTGGCTACTTAGGCCCCGCCCCCAAAAGAACTACAGAAGATATATGTGGTTTCCAAGAAATCGGCGGGGAACTGATTCCAGTCATTACTTAGGGTCTAATGAAAACTCTGCGAACAACTGAGGCTTTGAACTCTGAGCCGCAACTCCGCAAAAGGTACCTAGAGTGAATTCACTGACTTCAATTTTATACCAGTTTTAATAAAAGGTCTCTGTTTTCCTGTCCTCTCATTACTATCCTATGTTGCTTTGAGTTTGCTTCATGTACCTCGTGCGTTCATGATGCGTTTGGCTGTGTCTGGCTCACCATAGTATTATGACAGCCTTAGACTCTACGCCTGTCACAAATGGCAGGACTCCTTCCTTCCTTTTTTGCTTCCGTGTGTGTGTGTGTATATGTGCGTGTGTGTATATGTGTGTGTGTGTATGTGTGCGCGCACGCGTGAGATAAGGTCTTGCTTTGTATTCAGACTGGCGCTAAACTCACTATGTCAGCCATTCAAGCCTAGAACTCAGCAATCCTCTTGCCTCTGCCTCCCAAGTGTTGGGATTACAGGCGTGAACCACTATGCCCGGCATTCCTTCCTTCCTTCCTTTCTTCCTTTCTCCCTTCCTTCCTTCCTT